>PVJC01005846.1:0-25032 GCA_004026665.1 Murina feae | reverse complement strand
TGACCGTCAATTCTGAATGATAGCTTTGCTGGGTAAAGTAATTTTGGCTGTAGGTTCTTGCTATTCATCACTTTGAATATTTCTTGCCACTCCCTTCCGGCCTGAATAGTTTCTGTTGAGAAATCAGTTGACAGTCACTTGGGTACTCCCTTGTACATAACTAACTGCTTTTCTCTTGCTGCTTTTAAGATTCTCTCTTTGTCTTTTGCCCTTGGCATTTTAATTATGATGTGTCTTGGTGTGGTCCTCCTTGGGTTCCTCTTTTTGTTTGGGGTTCTCTGCGTTTCCTGGACTTGGAATTCTATTTCTTTCACCGGGTAGGGGAAATTTTCTGTCATTATTTCTTCAAATAGGTTTTCAATATCTTGCCCTCTCTCTTCTTCTGGCACCCCTATAATTCTGATGTTGGTACGCTTGAAGTTGTCTCAGAGATTCCTTACACTATCTTCATATTTTTGGATTTTTTTTCTTTTTGCTTTTCTGGCTGGGTGGTTTTTGCTTCTTCATATTTCATATCTTTGATTTGATTCTTGTGATCCTCTAGTCTGCTATTGGATCTCTGTATATTATTCTTTATTTCAGTCAGAGTATGCTTAATTTCTAGCTGGTCCTTTTTAATATCTTTGAGGGTCTCATTAAATTTATAGGCAGTCTCTTGAAAAACCTTATAGTCATGGTTTTGAACTCTATATCCAGTCGTTTGCTTTCCTCCATTTCTGTCATTTGTGACCTGTTTCTTTGTCTCTGCATTTTGACTGCTTCCTTACGTCTATGGTGGGGGAATTTCTGTGCTGGAGAAACCCTTATGGCGCAAGACTTGCTTCAGTGGGGCTTTGGTGCTCACTGAGCCTGCCCCCTGAGTGTGTCCCTTTTGCATCTGAGGAGTTGTAATCTGGGTGGTCCTACACTGACCACTGGGTACACTGGCTCTTGGATCTCTAAGAAGGTGCTATTTTAGCTTCTGCCTGAGGCTATCCAGCCTTTTATATGCAAAAGCCTCTGTGTGCAGCTTGGGTGGGGCAGGGGTCTTGGGGAATCAACAGGGTGTAGCAAACAGCTATTGCTGATTCTCAGCCCTGCCCTAAGAGGCACCAGGTCTCAGTGTCTCTCGGCACCACCAAGAGAAAGCCTCCCAGTGCCAGACAGTCCAGCTTCTCCCTGTATGAGTCTGGGTCCCCAGAAACTTGCCCAGAACTGGAGTTCAGAGCAGTCGGGAGCTTGTGACTCCCTCTGGATTGAAAAAGACAACCGTGTCCTCAGTCACCAGCCCTTTCCTTGAGCTCTTTTCCTGCGCCTCTGTATCTCTGCACTTTATTTCTGTACCTCCTCTGAGTCTCAGTCTCTTTCTAGTTGTAGAATTTCCACTCAGCCAGCCTTCCTGTGGGTCTGGGTGGTGTCTGTTTTTTCTTTTCATTGTGGTTTTGAAATGGTTGTGCGAGGCAGCAATTTCAGGTGTTTACCTATGCCACCATCTGGGTTTCTCCTTTTATTTAATTTTTTTTTTAATCTGATTTTAGTAGTTTGTTCTTATTCAAGGCACTATAAATTTCTTAAGACCTTTTTTGAGATATACTTTACATACCATAATGTTCACTGTTTTAATTGTACAATTCAATGGGTTTTAATATATTAGTATATAGAGTTGTGCAGCAATTACCATAATCTAATTATAGAACATTCACATGACTCCTGGCAAAAGTACCATTAGCATACCCCCACCCTTGGCCATTAATCTACTTTTTGTCTCTGTAGATTTGCCTATTCTGGACATTTCATATAAATGAAATCATACAATATGTGGCCATTTTTACTGGCTTTTTCCATTTGCCATAATATTTTTCAGTTCATTCATGCTGTAGTTATGTATTAGTACTTTATCCCCCTTAATGATTCAATAATATTTCATTGTATGAGTATATAACATTTTCTTTATCCCTTAACCAGTTGATAGGCATTTGGGTTATTTTTACTTTTTGCTTATTATGAATGATTACTGCTGTAAATTTTTATGTAAAACATTTTGGGTAGACATACGTTTTCCATTCCCTTTGGAGTTGAATTGGCAGAATATGATAACTTTATATTGAACTTTTTGAGGAACTTTCAAACTATTTTTTCAAAGCAGCTGAACAATTTTACATTCTGATCAGCAATATATGAGGGTTCTAATTACTCCACATCCTCACAAATAACATATCAATACTTATTATCTTTTTTTAAATTTTGTTTTATTACTTTAAGTATTACAAAGAGGGTTAAATAAGTTTCCATTTTTTCCCCTTGACCTTCCCCCATCCTCCCTATTATCTGTTTTTTATTATAGCTATCCTAGTGGATGGAAAGTATCCCATTGTGGTTTTGATATGCAGTTTCCTAATGACTAATGTTGTTGATCAACTTTTCACTGCTTATTAGCCATTTGCTTATGTTCTTTGGGGGAATATTTCTCCACATCCTTTTTGCATTTTTTAAATTGGGTTGCTCATCTTTTATTGTTGAGATGTAAAATTTCTCTCTATATATATTCTGGATGTTAGGTCCCTTACCAGATACATGATTTGTAACTATTTTCTACCATTCTGTGGGCTATCTTTTCACTTTCCTGATAATGTCCTTTGAAGTACCAAAGTGGTTAATTTTGATAAAGTTCAATTTTTCTATTTTTGGGGGTTGCTTGCTATTTAGGTGTCTTATCTAAAAACTATTTTCCAATCTAATGTGACAAATATTTGTACTTACATTTTTGTCAAAGTTTTATAATTTTACCTTTTAGCTTTAGGTCTTTGGTTCATTTTGAGTTAATTTTCATATATGGTTTGATACAGTCATTTAACTTCATTCTTTTACATATGGATATCCAGTTGTCACACCACAATTTATTGTAAGAACTATTCTTTCCCGCAATGTTGCCAAAACAACATTGTCAAAAATTAATTAATCATAGATGTATGCCTGATTTCTGAACTTTAAATTATATTCCACTGTTTTATGCCTATCTTTGTCAGTATCATATCTTACAGTAGTTTTTAATAAGCTTTGAAATTGGGACGTGTGAGTCCTCCAACTTTATTATTTTCAGAATTGTTTTGGCTAGCCTGAGTCCCTTGCATTCTCATGTTAGTTTATGATGTTTCTGGCGGGGGAAAAGCCAGTTGGTATTTTGCTAGACAAATCTGTATATCAATTTGGCCATACTGCCATTTTAATATTTTGTCTTCCAAACCATGAACATGGGATGTATTTCCATTTACTTAGATTATTTTTAATTTCATTAATTTTTTGTGATTTTCAGTGTACAAGCCCTTTATGTCTATTATTAAACATATTCCTAAACATTTTATTTTTTTTAATTCTATTGTAAATGGAATTGCTTTCTTGATTGTATTTTTATATTTGTCACTGATAGTGTGTAAGAATATAACTAATGTCTGCATATTGGGTCATGTGTCATTCAAACTTGTACTATTCATTTGTTTTAATGGTTTTTACATGCATTTTAAGATTTTCAACATGGAAAATAATGTAATATGCAAATAGAGATAATTTTACTTCTTCATTTCCACTCTGGATGCTTTTTATTTATTTATTTCTCTTAACTATCCATGTTAGGACCTCCATGTCAGGACAGTATTCAATAGAAGTAGAGAAAGCAGAAATCCTTTCTTGTTCTTGAACATAAAGAACAAGTATTAAGTATTTCTCCATTGAGTACTATTAACTGTTTTTTATAGATGCCCTTATCAGGTTGAGTAAGTTCCCTTCTATTCCTAGTTTGCAACATGTTTTTATCAAGATTAGTTGAATTTTGATAGATTATTTTTCAATTGTAGTAACAAGATCATGTAGTTTTTTTTAATTTAAATACTTTATTGTTGAAAGTTACATATGAGTAGGGGAGGCCAGGGGACGTTCAATGGGGAAAAAAGAAGACATATGTACTATTTTTTGTAATACTTTAAACAATAAAATAAAAATTTTTTAAAAAGAAAGTTACATATGTCTCCTTTTTCCCCCATTGAGCTCTCCCTGGGCCCTCCCATCCCCCAGCACATGCCCTCATCCCCCCTACTGTCTGTGTCCTGTTGGTTATGCTTATATGCACGCATACAAGTCCTTTGGCTGATCTCTGACCCCCCATGTAGTTTTTGTTTTATTCTATTACTATGGTGTATTACACCGATTGATTTTAGATAAAAAACAAAACAAAACAACTTTCCTAGGATAAATCTCACTTGATCATGGTGTATTGCCTATATGTTGTTATACATTAGTGGATTTGGTTTGCTAGTATTTTTTTTCTTTATTGATTAAGGTATTAGTGTCCTTATTCCCCTATTGTCTCCCTCCTCCCTGCCCCCTCTCATGCCCTCAGGTTTATAGTATTTTTGATATCTTTACCTATACTCAAAGAATGTTGGTTGGTACCTTTCTTGTGATATCTTTGCCACATTTTGGAATCCATGTAACACTGACCTCATAGAATTAGTTAGAAAGTATTCATTTTTCTTCTATTTTCTGAAATGGTTTTTGAGGGGTTAGCATTGATTTTTCTTTAAATATTTGGTAGAATTCATCAGTGAAACTAGGTCTGGGGTTTACTTTGTGGAATGTTTTAAAATTCTGAATTCAGTTTATTTATTTGTTGTGTTAGTGCAGGCTGCTATAACACAAATACCATAGACTGGATGGTTTAAACAAGCAAACAATTCTGGAAGCTGAAAAGTCCAAGATCAATGTGCTGGCAGATTCAGTATCTGGCAAGGGCCATCTTCCTACCTTGCAGATGGCCATCTTCTTCTTATTATCCTCAATGGCAGAAGAGAGCAAGCTCTAGTCTCTTTGCCTTCTTTTAAGGACACTAATCCCATAATGGGGGCTATATTCCTATGACCTCATCTAAATGTAATTACCTTCCAAAACGCCAATCTTTTATTATCATCCCATTTGGAGTTATAGCTTTAACATATGAATTTTGGGGGGACACAGCCATGCAGTTCATAACACTTCTTATAGGTCTATCCAGATTTTCTATTCTTAGTTTTAGAAGTTTGAGATTTCCAGGAATTTGTCCACATTATGTGTGTCATCTAATTTGTTTGCATGTAGTTTGTTATGGACTGTATTTTGTCCCTAAATAGGACTGTCTTTGGTGCCAGGGTCTTTAAAGAGGCAATTAAGGATAAATTAAGTCATAAGGGTGTGGCCCTAACTCAATATGATTGATATCCTCATAAGAAAAAAAATCAAGCAAGTACACTCACAAAGAAGAGGCCAGGTGAGGAAATGGCAAGAATGCTGCTGCCTGCAACCAAGGAGAGAAGCTCAGAAGAATCCAACTCCGACATCTTAGATTCCTGATTTTAGTAATTGGAATCTAGCTTTATTTTCTTCTTAGTGAGGTTAAAGGTTTGTCAATTTTGTTGATCTTTTCATAGAGCTAATTTTTTTATTTCATTAATATACTTTGTTACTTTTCTAGTCTATTTATTTCCACTCTTTTTTTTATTATTTCCTTCCTTCTGCTTGCTTTGGGTTTAGTTTGCTCTTTTTCTAATTTCCTAAGACGGAAGGTTAAGTTATTGATTTTTTTATATAGCTATTTACATCTATAAATTTGCCTTTGAGCACTGCCTTTACTCATCTCATAACTTTTGGTATATTGATTCATATCAATGTATTTTCTGATTTCCTGTGGAGAGCGGCTACAGTGTTTGGACAGGTTCAAGCCTTGGACTAATGAGAGGGCACTGTCCTCTCATGGCCAAGTGCAAGTCCTAGCTTGGAGGGCAGAGCCCTCCCAGCACAATTATAGCCAACAGCTATAGTTGTAAGCTTGAACCTATGGTCCAAACATGTGGCCCTTATGTGCTGGAGCGATGTGGCCTTGATAGAGTTCAGGTGCAAGTAATTGAATAGGATCAAAACCCACAAGAATGTTGAAAACATCTTGACCACACCCTTACTTTGCCTCGTGGAATCTGGCTATAAAATAAAGACATGGTTTGTAGTCCGTAGCACTGTCTCTATCCATCAAAGAGGGCAGCGTCCTACTGAGACCCAGCTTTCCTTCTCTTGTCTGTTTTTTCTCAATCCTTCACTGCTCCCACTCGGGCTCACCGGAACTGGCTGTGCTGGTGCGGCACGATTTCCTTTTTTTTTTTTTTTAGTTATTGGTATTTAAGAGAGCATTGTTTAGCATCCCCATCATTGTACATTTTCGAATTTCCCCATTGTTGGTTCCCAATTTCATTTCACTGTAGTGGGAGAACATTCTCTGCATAATCTCAATCCTTTTAAATCTAACAGAACTTGTTTTATGGCATTGCTTAGAATATGTTCTGGAGAATATCCCATATGCACTTTAGAATGTGTATTCTTGTTATTGGATAGTGTTCTGTAGATGTTAGGTCTTGTTGGATTATAGTGTTCAAGATTTTATATCTTTGCTTTTCTTCCTAGTTATTCTACTCATAATTGAAAGTGGGGTATTTAGTCCCCATATATTATTTGTCTATTTATCCCTTCAACTATGTCACTTTTTGCTGCATGTATTTGGAGCTGTTTATATGTTTTTAATTGTCATTCTGAAAGAGTTCCATACATTCCTCAGACCACTTCCTCATACCAAACCCCTCTCCTCCCTACCTGCCCCAAACCTTAAAAGCACAGCCCGGCTTGGCCCGGGTGTGGCTCCACCGGCCTCTCTCCCTTCCTGAGACTGGTGAACTCACCCATTTGCTCTCAATAATGCCTGGCTAATTTTTCATCTGGCTCAGTCTTTAATTCTTCGACGGCTTAATTAAATACTACTTATTTATGAATTCATTGGTTGATGCTTGTATGTGCCCTGACCAGAGAACAAACCCACAATCCTGATGTATTGGGATGAAGCTCTAACCAACTGAGCTACCTGGCAAGGGCTAATTGTCTTTTTGTAAAAAATAGTTTTCACAAGTTCCACTGAGAAATGAGCTAGTAGAGATCTTCACATTTTCATGATAGAAATGTTTCTAATTACTTTTTTACATTTCCTAAACTGCATTTTATAAGCCTTCCCTTATGAAAATGGAAACTTCCTTAAGCATTTCACATGGCATATTTGTCATGGAAAATGCATTAACAAATAAGAAATTTAAAATAATAGAATCACAAGTACCACAGAAATAATTTAGTGATCTAATTCAGCCTTATTCAGTTAAACATAACTGACACCAAAGCCACTTCAGCAAGTCTCTGACAAAGCTGGTGTTAAAACTAACCCAATTGGGGAGTGACATGTGTAGTAAGCAAGCAAACAGGCTTTGGAAAGAGATGAGTGTAAACCCCACCATTTGTTAGCAGTGTGATATTGAGCAAGTTTGTTTTCTATACCTCAGCTATCTCATTTGCAAAATGGGGCTAACAGTATCTTCCTAATAAGGTTGACCTCTCAAGAAAAATAACTGCTATTACGAATACAGAAAATCTGACATTAAAATTTCACCAACAATCCCTTAAAATCCCCCTATCTCTAAAAAGCAAAACTTATGTGGGGCTTTCCCTAACCTGTTTCTGAGGCTGTTGTGCTTGAAAAGTATGACACCCAAACTCTGGAAACTAGAGGATTTCATTCCTCATTAACTTTCCAAACCCATTCCTCTCTGTCCTTTAGTTAAAATGTATTTTAGGAAGAGCTTTTAGTTTCTTTTCTATTTTTTTTTTAGAATTTTGTGAGTTTATTTGAGCCACACTGTCGACATATGCCGGGAAGCAGAACCTCAATGAATTGAGATAATGCTCTGGAGAATGGGGAGTTCGTACCTTATTTTATAAATTTACCATCAAAGGAAAATACATAAGCGGTTTGCATGAAATTCATTGGTGATAGATTAAGGAAGCGGGATAAAGCAAAGCAGGGGAAAGCTCTGGGGTTGGATAAAAGTAAAATGATGGACACATACTTAGGTGGGTGCAGGATCAATTAACATGATAATGAAGGAACTTGTGGTATCTGTCCTGGCGCCCAGCACATTCGGTTGTGCCCCAGGGGCTTCAGAAATAGGGAAGTTACAAGTTACCCAGACATTTCACAAATATGTTATCTTAGAGGCAAAAAGACAAATGCTCAGTAAAGATCAAAGGTGATTTTTCTGTCAAGGAAAACACTGGCCCAGGATGTGGCCACCCACCATAACCTGTTTGTAGATAAATATCTAATTTTCAGGCCATCTTTTGTGGTTACTTTAGGTCTCTGAGTTTGCAAGACTGCCATGCAGGCCTCTGCTGAGTTTTTCAGGCTAGCATGTGGCTCCTTTTGTCCACCCCCCCCCCCTTTTGGTCATAAATCCATCTAAAGGATGCATTGATGACCAACTTTTTGTTTGGATAATGGAGTCCCAATTTCAATGTCCAACAGTTTTGAGTCCAAGTTTCAATGTCTAATAGTTTCTTTTGTGTATATGTCAGCAATGATATCAGTTCTGGATGGTGAACAAATGGTGACAATGTAGGTCCGACCTTCTTTGGTGTGGTCTTGGGCAACCTGCAGCGACACACAGTTGCTGACTGCTAGTGTGGCAATGGCAAAGCAGATTTTAGTTTCCCTTAAGCTATCCATTCTCCCCTTAACCTCTACTATAATCACAATACCTTGCCCCAGTCCAGGCTACTTCCACCTAAATACAGATGGTCAAGCATACTGACCAGAAAAAGAATGGTGCCCAACCACAACAAAAACACTAATCTATATTTCTAAGTTACAGTCTCCAAATACAAACAAAGATTTGTGTAGGTGTAATTAGTTAACCAAACCTGACTTGTTTTATCTACCTAGAAAAATAAACTCTCTTATTTTAAAGGTCAAAACAAAGCAGAACTGGTTTACTAGAAATAAGGTAGCAAGACCAGAGAAAATTAAGATAATCCCTTTCTGTTTGATTTTTACATCAATCTTTGTTGACAGAAGACCTGGAGTATTATCTGTTTGAAACCAACATTTCTGTTCCTTGGATGACGATCAGAATGAGTGGAAGGTGCCCAGCTGGTGTGGCTCAGTGGCTGAGCATCAACCTATGAACCAGTAGGTTATGGTTCAATCCCCGGTCAGGGCACATGCCCAGGTTGCAGGCTTGATCTGCAGTACAGGGCATGCAGGAGGCAGCCGATCAATGTTTCGCTCTCATTGAAGTTTCTCTCTCTCTCTCCCATTGAAAAACCCCATTCCTTAAAAGTAAAGAGAAATCGACCATGTAATAACACATGAGTCCTTAGTCAAATTACTTGAATATTCCCCCCTACTAATCATATATACCGTAACAGAATTGTTATAAAATTCAAATTACCAGGGTTTCAAATTCAGTTTTACTGTATTTATGGGGTTACTCAAAACTCATTATCACACTACCCTGAAGTCTTAATTAGGAAAAATAGTCCAAATCATTAAAACGATACCAAAGAATAACTGGCATAAGAAAGTTGAAGCACTAAATGTTTTATTTGTGAAATGGTCTTATTTTCCCTGGATATGTCTGATTCAGGTAAATTTTTGAAAATTAGGGTGCAAAGGAAGAGTGACAAATTAAATAAGTAAAACTAAGAGACAGTGTTAGGAGCACCACTCAGTACCACAGAGGTGTTACTGGACAGCCCCCTGAGTTAGACGGGGTTGTCTCCAACGTCGACTCTTGTCTTCTCTGTGTGTTGTGATGAAGTCAATTTTATTAACACAAGCATGCACATTTATTAAAGAAGCAAGGAATCTATACATATGGCAAACCAAGAGTTGGGTGGAGGTCTGTCTATAGGTCTCAAAATTACTCTGCTGAATATTTTTGTATAGATTCTCAAGGTCCCATTTTACTTTGCTGTGACCTTCCTAGAATTCACGAGAAGTACCTAGCAATTTTTATCTTGCCAAGTCTTGAGACTGCTGGCTTCTCTACTTAAGGAGGAAAACTGCCCTTTTCCCCTCCTCCCCCTCCCTTTCTGCATTCTCTCATTAGGGAGGCTTTTAATCATTTGCTCTAAGTGTCCTTGGTTGGGGAAGATAATGACTTATTATTTACAAGCTGGATGCAAATTGTCTACACTGTTTGGCCTTGGCCTTGTTTAAACTTTTTGTCTGTTTCCCTATTCCTCTTGCCCTGGAATTTTCCTAGTTTTTCACTGCCATGTAAGAGTACTTTAATGAATGTTTTAAACCCCCCCCCAAAAAAAAAAAACAAAGAAAAAAAGAAACAAAACAAAAACTCCCCAAAACAAGAACTCTGAACTAAGTTAAACTCATGGGTTAAACCAGGAACCCTGAAACACTCTCTGAGAACTGTACCTGAAACCCATTCAACTCAGAAGGGAAAAAAGTTCTAGATTTTGCAACTGGCAAGAGAACATACATAACATGTAGAAAATAGTAATAACTGATAAGTTTTGTATCATGCACTGTAAAGCACACTTGTGTACATTATTAGCATAACTAATCCAGCAAGGTAGGAGTAAATTCTCTACATTTCTCTTGGGCATTTACCCTTGTGTCAGTTTGCATAAGAAATGAACTTTAAGAGCTCCATTCATTTTTCTACTTCCAAACCCCATACCTTTAAAAATTTTAGCTCCTAACTAACATCTTCCTAAAGAACTGTGAGGCATAAAGATCCACACCTCAATGTCCTTTTAAATGATCTTAGCCAGAATCAAAAGAAAATGTGATCTTTAAGATAACATGCCTGATTTCAGAGTCCATTTTATGGAGAACGGAAGGAGGAAAATGGAACCAAAATCATCCCACTAATCCTATATAATAAAAGAGAAACATGTAAATTGATCATCCCTCCGTTATGCTCACCAGCAGAAGTGAGTATGCAAATTAACCTGACAAAGATGGACATCCTCAGGACCAGGCTGCTCCTAGCCTGTAAGCCAATGTGTAGGCCCTAAGCGGCCGTGGTCCCAGAACGCCCCTGGCCACTCTGGGCCTAAGGGTGCAGATGCCAAGTGGATGTTCCCTCCTCATGGCCATTTGCGCATGTGCCGGCGCCAAGCAGCAGTCCAGGTCCATGCCCCTCAGCCCAGCGCCCACAACGCGGGGCTGCTGGTCTGAGAGGTGTGCCCCTGGCGGCAGCTGCTGCAGATGTGGCCCGAAGTTTCTGCACGACCCCAGCCCAGTGCCCACAACATGGGGGGCTGGCTGCCAGCCTCAGAGGTATGTCCCCCCTCCCCCCTGGTGGCAGGGACATGCCCCTAGCCCAGTGGACACAATGCAGGGGGTCTTCTGTGTATGAGCTGCAGAGGAAACATCTTTTCTTTTCTTTTTTACAATATATTTTGTTGATTTTTTTACAGAGAAGAGGGAAGAGGGATAGACAGTTGGAAACATCCATGAGAGAGAAACATCGATCAGCTGCCTCCTGCACACTCCCCACTGGAGATGTGCCCACAACCAAGGTACATGCCCTTAACAGGAACCAAACCTAGGACCCTTCAGTCTGCAGGCCAACACTCTATCCACTGAGCCAAACCAGTTAGAGTGTAAACACCTTTTCTGACCACTCATTGGCTAAGCTCCCTATACGCCGCCACTTGCAATGTTCTTGGTAACGTGGATTATAAGAATCCAAGACGATCTAGGGTTTTTCCACCTCACTTCTGGAGGAAAAAGCAAAGGTTCGCTGCTGGAGGGGCTAAGAAATGTCATATCCTGCCCTATCTGGCTTGGTTCAGTGGATAGAGCCTCAGCCTGCCAACCGTAGGGTCCGGGTTCAATTCTGATCAAGGGCATGTACTTAGGTTGCAGGCTCCTTCCTGGCCGGGGCCCAGGTCAGGGCTCATGCAGGAGGCAACCAATCAAAGTGTCCCTCTCACATTGATGTTTCTCTCTATCTTTCCCTCTCTCTTCCACGCTCTCTAAAAATCAATGGAAACATATCCTCAGGTGAGGATAAAAAAAAGGAAAGAAAGAAATGTCATATCCTATGAAAGACACATCTTGAAAATGCCTAAAGAAAGTTGTCATTTCTTCATGGTTAAGTGACTGGAGTCCATGTTGATGAAAACACCTTGGCAGCTGTGATGGCTGGCAGTGGCTGCAGCAGCAGGGTGATGGGGCTGGTGGC
Organism: Murina feae; assembly: GCA_004026665.1. Lineage (NCBI taxonomy): Eukaryota > Metazoa > Chordata > Mammalia > Chiroptera > Vespertilionidae > Murina > Murina feae. The sequence continues at coordinate 12,946 of PVJC01005846.1, read as the reverse complement.
TTCCCCTGATCAGCCCATTCACCTCCTGCAGAGGGAGGCCAGATAAGCCATCAGTAGGACATCCCCTGAGAGCTCCCAATCTGTGAAAGGGGGCAGGCTGGGCTGAGGAGAACCCTCCCCCTCCCCAGTGCATGAATTTTGTGCACCAGGCCCCTAGTAAGATATAGAAACAAAGATAAGAAACCTAGAAGCCTGAATGAATCAAGGCATTTTTGTTTACTAGCTGTGCAAACTGTGGCAAATAACTTGATTTCATTGAAACTCATTTTTCTGAGGTGAAAATTAAACTTACTGATAGTGTCATTCTGGTGATTGCAAGTATGTGGGGTTTGAGTAAGTCTATAAACTGTAAAGCTTCTTTTAAAAATTACAGTGCTTGTCAATGTGGAATAGGATTCTGGGAAGAAATAAACTAGTCTTCCTTTAGTCATCTCTTACCCTATATAATAAAAGAGTAATATGCAAATTAGGTGTCACACCATCACAAAGATGGCCACGCCCATAGCCACAAGATGGCGGCGCCAAGTCCCCTCCTCCCCGGGCTGCTGGAGTGTTCGGGCCTATTGGCCTGGCCGCTATGTAGCCACCTGGTATGCCAAGTCTGCCCCTGGCCCTGGGGGCAGGCATGGCACGCTGGCCGTGTCCGCTGAGCAGCTGAGCAGCCACCTGCCCATGTCTGCTGAGCAGCTGCCCGGTGTGCTGCGTCTGCCCCCGGCCTCAGGGGCGGGAGTGGAGAGCCAGCCACTGAGCAGTCACCCAGCCCTGTTCTTGCCCCAGGGGGCAGTTCCATCCTGGAAGCTCCGCTGCTGCTGCTGGGGTTTTTGGGCCTGTGGGCCTGGCCAGGGGTCATGGAGACCAAAGGGAGAGGCGGGATCCCCATTTCCATAGAGGATCCAGACTCCCTGCTCCCCAGCCTCCAGAAGTGTCTGTTCCTGTCAGCCCCTCTATTAGGCTGGATGCTGTGTCCAGGGGCCACACGCAAGTGGGCGGGGAGTTGACTCTAAGTCTTCTGTTGCAGGGGGACTTGATGCTGTGTCCCCATTTGTGCTGGCCCAGACCCTGATAGCAGGGAGAAGGAAGTCTTACCCACACAGAATCAGCCAGAATCAGCCATTGGTCAGACAGCTCTCAGTGGCCTGACAGCCAGGACTTAAATTCACCTGACAGCAGGGAGGTAGGGCTATGTCTAAACATATACTATTGATACAAGGTAGCTCTGCAGCGGAAAGAAGCCAGAGTTATCAACAGAAAATGTCTGAAGACCAATGGGTTTCTGATCTTGAAAGAAAGCGGCACCTGCAACAGAAAATGTGTAAAGACCACCGTGCCTCTGAATTTGAAAGAAGGCAGTGGTGATGACAGAATATGTTGAGAGAACAGTCATCAACAAGTACTACCAATACTGGTAAGAACTGCCTTCTCAGCAAAAATGGAGCACATGAGGATGCAATTCTAGAACATAGTTGTGGTGGAATGACTGTTAGATGTCGATTTTGCCTATCACTAAATTTCTCTGATGAAAAGCCATCTGATGGAAAATTTACTCAACGTTGTAACAATGGTGAAGTCTGTCCAAATGATATACATTTTCCAGAATACCCAGCATATTTAAAAAGATTAATGACAAAGATTCTGACAGTAAAAATTTCATGGAAAATATTTGTTCCATAGATAGTTCTTTTGCTTCCATGGGTGCAAATATTGCATCGCCATCAGGATATGGGCCATACTATTTTAGAATGCATAGACAAGTTTATCACTATACTGGAACTTTACATCCTTCAGAAGTTTGCTCAACTCTATATTTTGGATACAGCTGAAGTGACAAGTAAAAGATTAGCAATGCCAGAAAACCAGGGCTGCTCAGAGTGACTCATGATCAACATCAACAACCTCATGCATGAAATAAATGAATTAACAAAATCGTACAAGATGCTAGCTACATGAGGTAGAAAAGGAAGCCCAATCTGAAGCAGCAGCAAAAGGTATTGCTCCCACAGAGGTAACAATAACGATTAAATACGATCATAACAGTGTCCCAGGTACCATATTTTCTGGCGTATAAGACAACTGGGCATATAAGACGACCCCCACCTGGGTTAAAAAGTCCGGACGGAGACCATATGTGGCACAAAAAGAAGCCAACTAGAGACACTTGCGGTCTCCGTCCAGCTCCATTGAAATGAATAGAGTGCGGCCATTTTTGAGCTCCCCCCACTGTGGCGACCACAGATTTTCCAGTCCGGCTCAGAAGTTTCAGCACCCGCCCTGTAAGACAACACCCGGCATATAAGATGACCCCTGATTTTTGAGAAGATTTTCCTGGGTTAAAAAGTCATCTTATATGCCAGAAAATATGGTAGATATAATTCTCCCCATGTAACTGAGGTTGCTGTCATATTCAGGCATGAAGATGGAGAACCTCCTTTTGAAAGAGACTTGCTCATTCATTGTAAACCAGATCCCAATAATCCAAATGCCACTAAAATGAAACAAATCAATATCCTATTTCCTACATTAGATGCAATGACATATCCTATTCTTTTTCCACATGGTGAACAAGGCTGGGGAACAGATATTGCATTAACACTCAGAGACAACAGTGTAATCGACAATAATACTAGACAAAATGTAAGGACACGAGTCACACAAATGCAGTGTTATGGATTTCATCTTTCTGTGTGGGACACATTCAATCTTATTTTAAATGCAGGAAAATTAAATCAACAATTTATTGTGCATTCATATTAAAAAATGGAGGCCAATTGGATAAATTTCATTAAAGAAAATCAATCTAAGTTGCGAGTTGAAAATATAGTGGTTTGATGGATTATATCACACCTCGATCTGAAAATGAAATGTGCCAATTGGTAAAATGATAATACTTCCATCATCTTTTGAGGGTAGTTCCAGAAATATGCAGCAGTGATATCAGGATGTTATGGCAATTGTAACGAAGTATGGCAAGCCCAATTTATTCATAACCATGACATGCAATCCCAAATGGGAAGATATTGCAAACAATTTACAATGCTGGCAAAAAGTTGAAAACAGACCTGACTTGGTAGCCAGAGTTTTTAATGTTAAGCTGAATGTTCTTTTAAATGATATATGTAAATTACATTTATTTGGCAAAGTAATAGCTAAAATTCATGTCATTGAATTTCAGAAATGTGTGGTGCCTCATGCTCACATATTATTGATATTAGTGAGTCCAAATTATGGACAGAAGATGACATTGACTGTATAGTTAAGGCAGAAATCCTGGATGAAGAGTAGTATCCTCAACTTTTTCAAATTGCAAAAGCAAATATGGTACATGGACCATGTGGAATACAAAATCCAAATAGTCCATGTATGGAAAATGGTAAGTACAGTAAATGGTAAAATAGTTCATGTATGGAAAAGGGTATCCAAAAGAATTTCAAAATGAGACCATTGGAAATATTGATGGATATCTCAAATACAAACGAAAATCTGGTAGCACTATGTGTATTGGAAATAAAGTTGTCAATAACACTTGGATTGTCCCTTATAACCTGTATTTGTGCCTTAAGTATAACTATCATATGAATGTTGAAGTCTGTGCATCAATTAAAAGTGTCAAATATTTAAATACATCTATAAAGGGCACGATTGTGCAAATATTCAAATTTTTGAAAAAAAATCAATCATAACGAAGTACAGGACTTTATTGACTCTAGATATTTGAGTGCTCCTGAGGCTGTTTGGAGACTTTTTGGAATGCGAATGCATGACCAATCTCATGCAATCACAAGATTAGCTATTCATTTGCCAAATGAACAAATTTTGTATTTTCATACTGAGAACGCAAACCCCTATTTTGTAAAATCTGCTGTTTGGAATTCTCTGCTGTTACTCTTATTCTAGAAAATAACTTTGCTTTCTAGCCTGCCTTAGTCTGCTCGAATAATGAGGACAATAAACTTAGCTGTCTGACCTTGTAGGCCAGAGACTAGATACTCCCATACTCTCAATGCCATGCCAGGTGCATTTTTTTAAATTGGATAAAACTGTGTAGTTTTCAAGGCTAGCAGCGAGATAACCACTAACTGCACAGAGGTCTGGTTCCTTAATAAAAAGGGAAGTTCTGCTTGTAGGCTTGCTTAGAAGTTGAATTCATTTTCTCTAAGCCCACCACGGTGAATAAAGTGTAAGTCCAAACTCTCCTGCATTGTTTGATTATTCCGGTTCTCTGTAACATAATTTGGTACTTTGGCCCGGAAAACCAGCCTATGCTTGGCTTTTTAGCCTCTGGTGAGGGGACCGGGTTTGGGGTCGGGGGCCTTCGGGAGACACTGCTCTGCTGAATTAGCAGAATTAAACTGGAGGACTCTGGAGACTCCCGGACCTCAGCCCAGGACCCAACCAGCATCTGGAGAGAGCGGACGGACACTTCTGGACCTGTCGACAGAATTGGTAAGGTAGGGGCCCTGTCAGTTAAGCCCACTCCAAGTGAGTGGAAGGGGAGATTGATCACCTCCCTGGAAGCCATATGGCTTCCTCAGGAAAATTAATCAGGAATTGGGTGGATTGTTGTTTAAACTCTGAGTGAATGTCTGGTGAAAGTGTGTGAGTGTGGAGGGAAAGGGCCTAACCTCTCCTCTCCTTTGTGTGGCTCCATGACTTCGGTTATGAAGTCTGAGTGGGCCCCAACCTGCAGTTCCAAAATTCATCAAATGGCATAATGGTGATTCACCCCTTTGTGGAGGTGACCAGGCCAGGGATTTATATGGGTGCACCTTAGCTAAGACAAATCTAAGCTCCCAAGGGATTCAGCTAGGCAAGCATATAACTGAGAATCTGTGAAAACAGGTCACCCCCTCCCTTGTCTGTCTCGCACCACTGATCATCATGGGGTCGGGACAGAGTAAACCCACTGTTCTCAATTACGTATTAAAAAATTTTTAAAAGGGATTTGATAGAGATTATAGAATTAAAATGAATTCTAAAACACTGAGGAAATTCTGTAAAGTAGAATGGCCAGCCTTCGGAGTTGGCTGACCCTCGGAAAGCTCTTTAGATATAGGACTGGTCAGGGCAGTGTAGAATATAGTCACAGGAGATCCTGGACACCCAGATCAGTTTCCCTACATAGAAAGCTGGTTAGAAATTGCTCAAACCTTGCCGCCTTGGGTCCGGTTCTGTATGTACAAGAAGGGACAGAGTAAGGTTTTAGTAACAGGAGTGAAGAGGCAGGCAGGGCAGGAGCAGGCTAAGGAGAGGCAGGCAGGGCAGGAGCATGTCCCTCAGAAGGAAGTTCAACCCCCTATTCTACAGGACCCCTCCAAGGAAGTCCCACCAGTGTTACCACCTCCATACGAGCCACAGGCAGCACCAAGTGTCCCCCTGCTAGCCTAGAAGGTCTGGAAAGCTGGTCTATTATTATCAGCCGTTTACCACAACTAATATTCTGAATTGGAAGCAACACACCCCAGCTTATTCTGAAAAACCTCAGGCCTTGGTAGATCTAGAAATGATCTTCCAGACCCAGAAGCCCACTTGGGTGGACTGCAAGCAGCTCCTTTTTGCATTCTTTAACACTGAGGAGCACATGAGAGTAATGACAGAGGCTTGGAAGTGGCTCCAGACCCAGACCCCGGCAGGCACATTAGACACAGACAGATGGGCAAGGGAGGCCCTCCCTGGTGAGGAACCTAATTGGTCCCCAAACTCGGAAGATGGAAAGACCAGGTTAGATAGATATCGCTGGTCTTCCTCCAGGGGGTCAGGGTGAGAGCCAAGAAGCCCACCAATATGGCTAAAATCTCTGAGGTTTTCCAGAAGGCTGATAAAAGTCCAGCAGCTTTCTATGAGAGACTGTGTGAGGCATACCGGATCAACGCTTCCTTTAACCCTGAGGCCATGGACATTCAAACCATGGTAAATGCCGCTTTTATAGGCCAAGCCCAGCCTGATATCAGGAGAAAATTACAGAAGCTGGAAGGGTTTACAGGAAAAAATGCTAGTAAACTGCTAGAGATAGCCAACAATATTTTCATCAACCGAGACAGGGCATCAAAAAAGGAGGAAGAAAAGAGAATGCAAAGAAGGGCCAATGTAATAGCAGTGGCTTTCAGAGGTTCAGGCACCCAGACATCCCAAAAAGGGAAACAAGAAAACAGATCAGGAGGGAAAAGAAGAGCAAGTCTGAGACGGGAACAGTGTGCATATTGTAAGGAAACAGGGCACTGGAAAAATGAATGTCCCAAATGGTGGAGCAAGGAAATAGGGTCTCCTTTTCCACCCAGTCACTATCAATCAGAACCTCCTAAAGTGATCAGTTCTTTGGTTGTTCCACCATTCGGTCTACTTGCATATTCGGATATATATAAATAAAAAGCTCCATAGACTCCCCTCCATAAAAAAAAATCTAACAAAGTTAATTATCACCAAACCAGTATTGTAAGAAATGTTACAGGGGCTACTTTAAGAAATAGAAGAAAGAGAAAGAGAGAGGAAGATAGTGGAAAAGAAAAACATGACAATTTATAGTTTCCTATCAATAATAACATTACATTTAGATGGGTTAAATGCTCCAGTCAAAAGACATAGGGTAACTAAATGCATGAAAAAATATTGAGAAAAAATGAATATATATATATATATATATATATATATATATATATATATCTCCTGTTCTATATATATATATATATATATATATATATATATATATATATATAGAACAGGATACCACATCAGAACAAAAGATTCACATAGGCTAAAAGTGAAGGGATGAAAAAAAAAGTTCCATACAAATGGACATGACATAAAAGAAGCAGGAGGACCAATACTTAAAATCTGACAAAATAGATCAAGGGCTGTAACAAGAGACAAAGAAGATCACTATATACCATTAAAGAATTGATCCAACAAAAGGATATAAACCTTGTAAACATATATGCATCCAATATGGGAGCAACTAAATTTATAAAGATGATCATGATTAGTTTTAAGAGAGATATCATCACCAATACAGACATAGTAAGAGATTATAACACACACTGTCTCAGTGGCTAGATCCATCAAGGAAAAACAGCAATCTTAAACAACACACTAGATCAGATGGATTTAATTGATACTTACAAAACATTTCATCCCAAAGTTGCAGAATATACATTCTTCTACGGTGCACATGGAACATTCTCAAAGATAGACCACATGTTAGGACACAAACTACTTCTAAATAAGTTCAAGAAGATTGAAATCATACCAGGCATCTTCTCGGATCACAATAGCATGAAAGTAGAAATCAGCTACAATAAAACAACTGAAAAATATTAAAATACATGGAGGCCTAAAAGCATGTTATGAAACAATGAATAGGTTACCAATGAAATCAAGGAAGACATAAAAAATGTTCTGGAAACGAAAAGGAATATGCAGCCACCCCAAATCTATGGGACACAATGAAATAGTCCTGAGAAGGCATTACAGGAGAGGGCATCCCTAAAGAAGCAAGAATAATCACAAATAAACAATCTAAACCACACTTATAAGAACCAGAAAAAGCCCAACACAAATGCTTAAACTATGAAAACCAGATCCAGAAATACCTCAGAAAGATCATACCTCATGATCGAGTGGTATGAAGTGTGGGTACAATATTCACAAATCAATAAATGCGATACATCACATAAACAAAACAAAAGATGAAAATCAAATGATCATATTCATAGATGGAGAAAAAATACATGACAACTTTTAGAACACTTTATGATAGCAACTATCAGCAAAGTGGAAATTGAGGGATTATAACAACATAATAAAAGCCGTATATGAAAAACCTACAACCAATATCATAATGAGCAAAAATTAAAAGCATTTCTCTTATGATCAAGAACAAAACAGGAATGTCTGCTTTCAGCACTCTTATTCTACATGATACTGAAAGTCCTAGCTAGAGCAGTCAGACAAGAAGAAATAAAAGGCATCCAAATTGTAAATGAGGGAATAAAAGAGCTATTATTCACAGATGACATAGCAAACCCTAAATATGCCACCAAAAAACTACTAGAAGTAATTTATGAATTCTGAAAAGTATCAGGATACAAAATTAATATTCAGAAATTGTGGGGAACCACAGGGCTTGGTTGGAGAGTCTGTAAGGAGAATTCTCTGAAAGGTCAGAGACCTCTGGGGGACCTTGCCAAAGGTGGTATTGGTAGACCCTGCCTTGACTTTTCCAAACAAGTCTAAGCCCCCGGGTGTTTTACTAGATCTTTATGTTATGACTTCAAAACATCCTTGTTTGAAAGACACTACAGGTGTTTTTTCAAGGATGCTTACCCTGCTGATTATATTTAGAGGTTAATTTTAGTTCAAGCTGTTGTTACAATAAAAGCCTGAAGAGGCAGGCATACAGAGCAGTTTGCTCCTAATGCAAAACAGCCCCTTAGCCTTCCCTTTCACAGAAACGTGTGTCAGAGTAATCATCCACCTGTTGTTCAGGGTCTGCTCATCAGTCCTGGCAAGAAATTAGTGGCATTTTTATACACTAACAATAAATTATCAGAAAGAGAAATTAAGAAACCAATCCCATTTATTATTGCTATAGAAAAAATAAAATTACTTAGGAATAAATTTAACCAAGGAGGCAACCTTAAAGAAAGAAATTGAGGAAGATACAAATAAGTACAAGCATACACCATGTTCATGGACTTGGAAGAACTGATATCATGAAAATGTCCATACTACCCAAAGCAATGCATAGATTTGACACAATTCCTATTAAGAGAGCAATGGCATATTATACAGATCCAGAAAAATATTCAAAAAAATGGAAATATTTGGAACCACAAAAGGCCCAGAATAGCTTCAGCAATATTGAGCAAGAAGAACAAAGTTGGATATATCAAACTATACTACAAGGCCAGTGAAATAAAAATAGTGTGGTACTAAGATAAGACCAGGCATGTAGATCAATGGGAGAAAACAGAGAGACCAGAAATAAACCCATGCCTTTATGGTCAATTAATATATAATAAATGAGGCAAGAGGATACAAAAGATTAAAGGCAGTCTCTTCAATAAATCATATAGGGAAAAATACAGCGGTACATAGAAAAACTGAAACTAGACCAGCAATTTGCATCATACTCTCAGATAAGGTCAACATGAATAAAAGACTCCAATATAATTAGTGAAATAATAAAATTCCTAGGAGAAATCATAGGTAGTAAAATCTCAGACATTTCTCATAGGGATATTTTTGCCTATATATCTAGGACAAAGAAAACAAAGGGAAAATAAACAAATAGAACTACCTCAAGCTAAAAAGCTTCTGCACAGCAAAGGAAACCATCAACAAAGTGAAAAGGAAAGCCACCACATAGGAGAACACATATGCCAAAGATAAATCTGCTGGGGGCTTAATTTCTGAAATATATAATGTACTTACACAACACCAGGACCACAAATAATCTGATTAAACAATGTGCAAAGGACCTGAAGAGACACTTCTCCAAAGAGGACATACAGATGACCAATAGACATTGGAAAAATGCTGTCACTAATCATCAAAGATAGGCAAATTAACACCAAAATGAGGTATCACCTCACACCTGCCAGAATGTCTATCACCAATAAATTAGCAAACAATTGATGGCAAGGATGTGGATAAAAGGGGATCTGAGTGCACTGTTGGTGGGAATGCACACTGGTGCAGCCACTGTGGAAAACAGTATGGAGTATCCTCAAAAAAATTAAAAACAGAACTGCCTTTTGACCTAGTGATACAACTTATGGGAATATATCCTAAGAATCCCAAAACACCAATTCAAAATACCATATGTACCCCTATGTTCATACCAGCGTTATTTTTAATTGCCAAGATCTGGAAACAGCCCTAACGCTTATCCGTACATGAGTGGATAAAAAAGCTTTGGTAACTTACACAATGGAATATTACAAAGACATAAAAAGTTGGGACTCTTCCTTTTTGCAACAACATGGATGAAGATTATTATACTAAGTGAAATAAGCCAGCCAGAGAAAAGGAAATAACATATGATATCACTTATATGTGGACTCTAATGAACAACATAAACAAATGAACAAAAGAGAAACAGAGACATGGATACATGGAAGAGACTTACTGCTGCCAGAGGGAAGAGGTGAAGGGGACTGGGTGAAATGTGGTGAAGGGATTAGGCCAAGCATGTCAAAGTCAAAAGCTAACAAGGGCCAAATAAAAAAGGTTTAATTTTATGTTGGCCACAAGAAAACAAAAGCTTCAATTTTTGTAGAAACATAGGTTTCTTTCATTACAGACATGCTGAGTACAAAAGGCTGAAATAAATGAGTCATTGTTAACATAAAATAATAGAACATTTGAATAAATATTCATATTTTTCTTCAACAATAACTTACCAGACATGGCACAAATTAATGAGGGTAATGTAAATAAACCTACTTTTGTTTGTTCTCCGAAAGTGAAATAATTCCTGTTGCACAAACCAAACAAGTCAGTACAAGATTAATGATGTGGCAATGGGCTGCTACAATATTCGCTGTTAGTATTAGTGGAGAGAAAATGGTGTGCCTATGTGTTAGGGAATTGAACAACATTATGGTAATCAGTCATTAGTGAACACTGTAGCTTCTTATTAATAATCCTATATAATAAAAGCCAAATAAGCTAACTGTGCAGTCATCCAGTTCGTCATTCAACCAAGCAAAGCTTAATATGCTAATGATATTCTAAGACCACTCAAACGCTCCCAATGACGTGCACTGACCACCAAGGAGGAGACAGTCGATGGGTAAGTTAGCTTTCTGCTGGGTCTGGCCGATTGGGACTCAGTGAGCTGGGCCAGACACACCTTGGAGCCCTCTCATGGTCCCTCCTTGGCTGGCCAAACTCCCATTTCCCTCCTCAGCCCCAACTGTGCACTGCTGGGGACCCTTGGCCTGGCCTGCACCCTCTCCCAATCCAGGACCCCTCAGGGGACATCAGAGAGCCAGTTTTGGCCTCATCCCGCAGGTCAGGCCAAGGGACCCCACTGGTGCAAGAATTCATGCACCTGGCCTCTAGTTATGTTTAACAGGATATTTAAAAAATTAAGTTGTGAAATATTTATTAAAATGTTTATTACATACTGTTATATTGGCTGGGCTGCAAACATATTGGTGGTGGACCACACGTGGCCCACAGACTGTGAGTTTGGCATGCTTGAATTAGGCAAAGACCATGTAGGATAACCTGTAGACAAGACAACAGTGTAGTATTTGCCAGAGGGAAGTAAGGTTGAGGGCTATGTGGAGGCAGGCATGGAGGTTAGGGAATTTGGGACATCTATTAGTGTAAACAATAAAAGACTTATCATGTCTTATTGAGAGTGATAGAAATTCAACTCAAATGAACCTAATAATTGGCCTTTATTTAGGTAATGTCACTGGGAAATCTGATTATGGGCCTCAAGTATCCTAAACACTATTGGTCTTTCTGTGTCTCTGCTCTGCTAGCGCATGCTTGTTTTCTGTTGTTGTTTGTTTTGTGTGTGTGTGTTTGTAGGCTACCTCATCAAGGTGAACAAGATGGTCCCAGTAGTGACAGACTCAAATCCTGTGATGGTGGCAACCCCACTGAGGAGAGATGGCTTTTTCAGGAACTAAAGGTTGCTTGTTGCATATATCCATGGGGAATATGGCACAATGACCATGAGGAGAGGGACTTGACAGGCTCAAGCTAAACTATATTACTATTCTGAGACAGGGCTTGTGATTGTCCCACAAGGATGACCTCAGTGGAAGAGTGCTTGCTTCATGTCTTTTAAATGCACTGATGATCATTCAAGTTTCAAAGAAAAACAGCAAAAATGAAATTTCAGTCCAAAACTTATATATTATATACCAGCATAATGTAACAATCATAACAGTCAATGAACTGTTTTGTGCAGTTTTAAAAATACTGCATATTTGTTTTTCCATTAATATAAAGAATGTACTGTGTGCTGAGTGTCTAATATGTGTCCTGCTTTTTGTATATATTATCCCTACTCTCCACAGCAAAACTGAGTGATTCTATTTTTATTCCTATTTTAAGAGAAGGAAAACTGTCAACATGGCAAAATTGTGATTAAAACCCAGATCTATTTTGAAGAAAAGAAAGCCGTTAATACGGGAAGTTAACGTGCCTAGAGGACAACGCTGGCACCAAGATCGCATTCTCCCTCTAAAAGACCGCTAAGTATTTTAGGGCGGGAACCGGGATTGTGCTCTTGAGAGTAGAAGGAAAACTCGCACCTAAAAGCCTCTATGAAGTCGTCAGTGTGTGAAGGGAGCCACAGAGCATGCACCACGGTAGGAGAAGGTGCACAGAGTGGTCTTCCGGGTAGCGCGTGCCCTGCTCTCGCGAGGTTTCCTAGCAGTTGCGTGAGAGCAGGCGTCAACTGTACCCAGAAGCCCTCTGGGCTGAGCTGGTGCCAGTGGGAGCGTCTCCTCGAGAGGGAGTGCGTCCTTTGTGCTCTGAGGTACAGACAGGCCATGGGGGCGCTAATCAGTCGGGTGCTAGGGCTCACGGGGGGCCATGCTCCCGAGCAGCTAGGTGCGGGTGGGGACGAGCAGGACGTGCGAGCCCTGGCAGTAGTTCCTGAGGTGGAGGAGGAGAGTGAAGAGGGCGGCTCCACCCCCGGTCAGGGTGGCGTCAAAAGGAAGGCCCACTCAGGAGGGCCTCACCAACAAGGGCCGCACCGGAAACGCACCAAGGGCACTTCCGGTTCCATTTACGAAGCACTCTTCTTAAGGGGCGAAGGCAGTGATGTGCAGATCTGCGCACTAGGGCGGGTGTGGAACTTGCACAGGGCCCACTTGTGCCAGTCCGGTTACTTCGCTAGCATGTTCAGTGGTGCTTGGAGGGAAGCAACCATGAATACCATAGAGTTGCAAATGCCTGACGAGAACATTGATCGTGAGGCACTGCA
>PVJC01005845.1:0-57300 GCA_004026665.1 Murina feae | reverse complement strand
TAGAAGGATGTCAATGAAGGCTAAATTACCGGTCACAAATTTCAGCATCATTATCTGCATATACAAACTTCACAAACAGATATTAACACTGTTTTGCATAATTTTGTGGTTATTTCTAGACCCATCCAAACCCCCCACCGTCCCCTTCCTTCCCCTCCCCCTGCCATACACACACGTTTTAAAGTGTTTTGGAAAGGCTGGACTGGAAAATTAACCCAGGAATTAATAAAATATTATTTAGTGCTCAGTGCCTATAAATTAATTGTCGAGTAGGCAAGAGTTTCTGCAGAGAAATTTCAAGGGACTTTGTGTCTGGGACATGCCGGGGAAACTTAAAGTAAGAAAAGGCTTGATTTTATCAGTTGTCTGTTCTTCACTGGAGAATGTTGTTCATTTTGATGGCTTCCAGAACATTGGGAAACAAGATGATCTCCAATGACTACAAGGCCAAGAAAGCAGGCAGGGAGTGAAAGGAAAAGAGGCCAGTAGAGTGGCCGCATGTGTTCTAGCCTAGAGAAGGTTCTGTGGTAAATGTTGTTCTAGGAAGATTGTAACCTGGATTATATCTTTTTTTCCTTTTTCTAATATCTTAGAATCAGAAAGCTTCGCTTTTCTGCTGGAGCCCATAAAAGCAAAGGAAAAAAATTGCCCTTGACTATGGTGTGCTATACATGACTTTTGACATGTGCTTATTCTGCAAAAACTCACTGCACTCTCCTCCCGTCATAGATTCAACCACCACTACCAAATCACACAGTAAGAAGTCAGGATTTGTTGTTAATTTTTTTTTAATATATTTTTATTAATTTCAGAGAGGAAGGGGGAGAGAGAGAGAGATAGAAATATCAATGATGAGAGAGAATCATTGATTGGCTGCCTCTTGCATGTCGCCTACAGGGGATAGACTCAGCAAATCAGGTATGTGCCCTTGTCCAGAATCAAACCTGGGACCTTTTAGTCCACAGGTCGATGTTCCATTCACTCTGCCAAACTGGCTAGGGCTGTTGTCGGTATTTCTTAACATTTTATCTTACCTACTATTTAATAATACATTTTGAAAATAAAAATCTAAGTACCTCTACTGTGCTAAAGTGAAAATGAGAAGAGATTTTTGTTGTATTATTGGCCTGGAGAAAGTGGGGCAATGACACAGAATGAAGTAGCAGAATCAATACACAAGAAGAAAACTTAAGACAATGTCAGAGTCTGACCGAATTGTAGTCCCCTCTGTCACAGCATCTCACCCAGGGAACTTGACTCATGTGCTGAAGTGGAACAATATGTATTTTGTACAAAAGGGCAAGTCCATTCATATAAATTTAACTCTTACCTCAATAAGACTAAATAAAACAAGCTCCTTAAAGCCCACCACATTGACATATTTGTCCTGTAAGCCCCCAAAAGTCTACCACATCCACCAGTATACACAATTATGATTACATAATTGGATTTTTAATAATTTGTTGGCTGATTGAGTTATGCATGGATCTATGAGAGCCTGAAAATAATTAGTGAGGGCTAGAGAATTCTTGTAACATAAATGGAAGCCAAAAAGTTAATCCAAACTGTAGTGGAGAGTGTGACCCAAAAAAATGGCAGCACAGAAATACTGGCAGGATTAGGTCACTAGGTATTTTAGCTGTTGACCCTTAGGAGGGAAGAAACCAGGAAGGAAGGACCATCGATGAACACTTATTTTCTCCCAGGGAGCTAAAAGAGTTCTTTTTTCTTAGGGAGGGAAGCCATTTGAAGCAGTACAAGATTTAAAGTTCAGAGTTCTGAGCCAAAATATTAGATGGTGGGGATGCCAGGGCTGGGTGAATCAACGACACAGAAGCGCACAGGAGAGCAGGGTCTTCCTGAAACCACACTGAAGTATGCATGTACGACTGCCGGGAATTTGGCAAAATCAGAGCACTGACGTGAGCAATGAGGAGCAAGGACAGAGCCAGAGCCGAGGGAGTAATCAATGGCCGTGTGGCAGAAGGAAGTCACTATTTTTGTGAGATTTTTTTACCAAGGTACAAAGTTGTGGATAACTCATATGCCTTGAAATGACAATCTAGACATTTTCCTATTTCCAAGGGTCTAGCTCCAGGTTAGGTTTTGACAGTTCCATAGGAACTTTACCAGCCAATTACAGAAAAAACTTTGTTCCCCTCCTCACCTCCACTTCCCTTGAGTTTATTTCCATTGTGTCTCTCTGCTCTTACTCGTAGCATTACTCAGTGAGCCCAACCTGGGTGTGTGTGGCGGGGGCGGGGGAGATTGGGGGAGAGTGTGTATAGCATACACTACTTTTGGATCCTGTGTCAGAAATAGAATCATGATCACTTGGAAGTCCTGAGATCGTTTTTCCTAAAATGATGGCCCTGAAATTCTGTTAGTTTATTCCATGACTGGGGATCCAAAACACCTGAATGCTTAAAAGTACATTATTTAAAATATATTAACATGTCTTTAAAATTCTTTTAATAAAACTTAATTATCATGAAAAACAGAAATTTAGTTTCATTTCTTACTACATTTCAAATCACATTTATTTACTTTTCTTTTGTCAATTACTTCTTTTTACTGATCAATTTTGTGCTTAACTATTTTCCCTTTACTTTAAGAAGCAAACTCCTCTCTCTCTCTCTCTCTCTCTCTCTCTCTCTCTCTCTCTCTCTCTCTCCTTCTCCCTCTCCCTCTCTCTTTCTCCCTACTTACATTACTTTGAAAAAGGAATGTTAATAGATTTTTAAAAACTGTAGAACAACTTATTAAAATGTTTGAAACCTTTGATAGATAAGCCCAATCTCATTCAAAAACGAAATATATGGGAAAACAAAAGATAGTACTCAAAATTCTATGGTAAAGGATCATGATTTATAATATATTTTTAAAAAATCAAGAAGCAGCTATGATTTGCAATTCATACAGACTGAAATTATTATGAACTCACTCTCTTCCCTGTGAATCATATTAATGAGCATGTAAGGCTGTGAGCAGCAGTGTCTAAATACAAGCTCTCGGTCAAGCTTGTCATGATTCTGGGCATCGAAGACTGAAATTGGTCAGATTAAAACAAAGCAGAACCAAGATTCTAAATAATTTAATGACCAAATATGCCAGAGCAGCTATATAAGATCCAATAAATTAATGCCAAACAGATAAAGACACCACATGAAATTAATAAAGTGAGGAAGTCTAGGTAATCAGTGAACTTCATAACATTCAGTGTCAGTTAGCAACAAAGTTTCTAAGAAAAAAAATAATATTTTAAAATTTTATTTTCTTTAGAAAAAAATATTGAAAACAAATCAACATTCCATTTTGAAATTAACATTTTAACATCTGGTAAACAGAGAGTGGAATATTTGTACAACCTGATACATTGAGATCGGACGGGGCGAAATGTGTTTTCTAGAATCTATTACCTGTGATGGTTAGATTTCACAGAACCAGGATGGCTCTGACTTTGAAACTGACAAAGTATTACTACCTTTTCTTTCCAATGACCCCTTAATAAGAACAAATAGTGCATCTGTGCTATTGCTACTTTGAACTTTTGGAATGCCTGCTACTAGAAGTCAGCCATACCTGAATCCTCCGCATTCACATCTTCCTCCTTTTGACTGCTTGCAATCACTGTCATAAATGCTTCTTTCTTAGGTGAAAAGGCACAATATGGCTTTAAAGTGAGTGTACTCTGTTCATTCCTTTCTAAATGGAGCAGTCTATTGGTCTAAGGAAAACTGTAGAATACAGAAGGCAATCCAAAATTATAAATTAAAATATGTGTGAAAGAATGGAATCTCAGTTTCCTTTCAAGCCTATAGTATTTTGCACATTCATTTCAAATGCATGGATCAGAGACAATCTTCAATCAAGTACAGAGGGGGCAAAAGTAAGCTTACAGTTGTACACAAGACACAGTTTATTCTTTTTTAAAAATATATATTTTATTGATTTTTTTTTTTTTACAGAGAGGAAGAGAGAGGGATAGAGAGTTAGAAACATCGATGAGAGACACATCGATCAGTTGCCTCCTGCACACCCCCTACTGCGGATGTGCCCACAACCAAGGTACATGACCTCGGAATCCAACCTGGGACATTTCAGTCCACAGGCCGAGGCTCTATCCACTGAGCCAAACCGGTTAGGGCAAGACACAATTTATTCTTACAGTATATTATTATTTATTGATCATTGTATTATTTTATCACTTGGACAACTGTAAACTTACTTTGCCCCCCCTCCCAAATTATGGGGAATACTAATGCCCCCTCAAGTAGGTTTAGGTGAGAATAATGTCTTATACTCCACCGCCTTGGAGATCTCAAGATTGCCACCCAGATTTCAAAAATAAACAGAAAAAGGGCTGTTCCAGTGAGGAAGTCTATAAAGGAAGTCTATAATATGTTCCTGATCTCTCACTGAGAGCCTTAGTAAATATTATTTAGCATACAATATTTACCTGAGTATTTCCCAACCTACAGGAGATTAGGAGTGGCAAACTAAAGTGTGATCAAAGGGGAAGGAAGGAGAGATAAGTGGACTTGAGAAAGTCTGAGAAAAACTATTTGAGCAAGATAAAAAGCAAAAGAAACAGCAGTTCCAGACCTTATTTTATTGCTGTGACTAAACAAATAAAAATTATACTAAATAGTGTTACTGCACTAAGTAATAATTTTTGTTTGTAATATTACAAACATAGACATCCAAAACATCTCATACTTTTAAAAAAGAAATTTAGTAAATTTTCTTCATAATAAGTAAAATGGGCAGGGTTTGGGAGGGAAGTAAGGCCCAACAAAGGACCCGGTGCTAAACATATAAATATTGAATAAAATCATTCTGAACTTATGGAATTAGAATACTCAGTCAGGTTTCTGTTAGCTAAACAAAACCAGATTTAAAAAAAAAAAAAACAGATTGAAATAATTGGGTTCTGTAGATAGGCAAGAAGGTTGAAGGGAAGTTACACTATTGAGGGGACCAAAAAGCCAGTACCACTGGAGACTCGATGTATGTATCAAGTGTTAACAAAAGTATTTTGGTTAGTTGAATATGAAGACAAATAAGGAATGCAAAGAAAATGAGATCTGAGAATCTAGAATTATCACAGAGAGGAGAGAAGGGCAGATGTAGGAAAATTTGAATCAAGACAGTTGATAGAGCTCACTTTTGAAAAAATATTAATATGGGCCTCTTGTTTGAGAAGCCAAGAATGAAATATTGAAAAAATAGTCAACTTCTAAAGGAGAATGGGAAAAGGAAGAAAAGCCCTCTGACTGACTAATATTGAGTGTCTGTTATGATTGCTAAAAGTTGGTCTGAGTTGGTCTGGAAGACATTATGGTTTTACAGCTCTGTTTCCAACTCCTTCTGAAAACAATTTTCTGTCTATACAGCTATTAACCCATCTCCTCTCCTTAGGAATCGAAATGAGACAGAGCACAGCTGTGTGAGGTATTCGGTCCTTCCAGCGGCATGTGGCTGAGGAAGAATAGATCTGTCCTGCAATGGGTACTGAGCAGTGTATCACAAGATCATCGCACCCAGAGGTGTGTAATTTGCTTATAAAACCCAGGTGACACACCCCTGCAAAAATCTATTCTTCCTGAGACTAGGAAAACCCTGACAGCTGACTGTGATTGCGTCACGGTCGTTTATGGGCACCCTTTCTGAATGCTGAGAGAGACAGCCCCTGGCCTGCTGCAGCTTCGAATTTTGCTCAGTGGAATGGGTGTGTCATCTTAAAAAACACTAATCCAATGACAGGACATATTTGAGCTTGAGGTTATGCCAGTTTTTATCATCAAATGAAATAAAAACAGCCACGTAGTGAAACACAATAGATTTAAGAAGTGAAAAAATTGCTACCTGGAGTCATTTTAACTGCAGGAATAAACATGTCAGGCACGATAAAATTTTAATATGGTAATACTGACAGATAAAAGAATGTTAGAAAACTCAAGATAACTAAGTTATAAGAATGTCATCTGATCCCAATTTCAAAATTCCCAGGTGTTTTGCTCAGCTATCCACATTCATTGTACAAAGGGCAGTCACTCAATTACCTGTGGGATCTCAACCTGAAAAGATACTAGGAAAATGAAAACATGAGCAGTGGATTTTGTGGCCCACTTTTTTTTAAAAGGTAGATTATTGAGGAAGCGGGTTGCTGATTTAGCATTCTCTGGTATTCCAACAATATCCCCCTCAATCCTGAGGCCACATTAGCTGGTCTGGGGATTTACCTAACAATAAAGCAGATTTTCTTTTCTAAAATATATTGGGCCAGCAGGCCCATAGACTCATCAATCCTCTATTGCTCCAGGGAGTCCTTAGATTCTTGCTAAATTTCTGTACATGACTCCCTGTCCTCCTTTAAAGCCAGCTCTGCACCAAACCTCCTTGAATTTTGGTCAGTGGGACATTCCACTTTTTTGGCCAAAGTATAGTATACACATGACCTATGTCCTGCAGACCTGCCCATTTTCTATTTAAACTGGAGTGCCTGTGCTGTTTTAGTTTTTTGCCTGGTAGAATCCTTAATCCCTAAGGAAAATAGACACATGAGAGTCAGCCTTCACTATCTCCTGGACATGCTGAGGCACTACCCACATCCCAGAGTAAACAACACAGTTTAGTCCCTAGCTGGAGCTTCGGCTGCACTTGCATTTCATTACTTTTATTATATACTAGAGGCCAGGTGAATGAAATTCATGCACAGGGGGGTGAGGGTCTCTCAGCCCAGCCTGCCCCCTCTCACAGTGTGGGACCCCTCAGTGGATGTCCTACTGATAGCCCCAGTCTGGCAGGCGCTGTGTGTGTGTATGTGTGTGTCCGCTGGGGGCCTGCCCCCAGCGCACTTGGAGGCTCAGAGCAGGCACCCTGTGTGTGTGTGTGAGTGTATGTGTCCCTGCTGGGGGCCTGCCCCAACCGCATCTGAGGCTTGGAGCAGTGCACACCATGGAGGATTGGAGCAGGCACCCTTCTGTGTTGATCTGTCAGGCTCTTGGCCTCGCCTGCATGTTGTTCTCTCCCTTGAGCTATGGCCAGGGCTGGGTGCTGC
The DNA here is from genome assembly GCA_004026665.1 of Murina feae. NCBI lineage: Eukaryota > Metazoa > Chordata > Mammalia > Chiroptera > Vespertilionidae > Murina > Murina feae. Next base: position 50,237 of record PVJC01005845.1, on the reverse strand, counting down.
CTGCCAGCCACACTTGCCTGCTCCCTGATCTCGCCACCAGTGACCCAGAAGCAGGCCCCACCTGCACACTGCCCCCAGCCTGGCCCCGCTTGCCTGCTCCCCAATCTTGCCACCAGGAAGTAGGATCTCATCCCATCAACCAGGAATCAGCCAGGCCCCACCTGCCTGCCACAGTGACCGTGAACAGGCCCTTCTGGGGTCTACCTGCTGGCAGTGCTTGCCTGCTCCAGGGCAGCGAGACCTGCTCACAGGTTGCTGTCACGGGTTGCTGAGGCAATGCCTACTGGGCTCACATTGCCAGGGTGATGATAGTAGCATTTTGCCCCATTGCTATGGGCACCGCCATCTTTGTTGCGGAGTGACAGTTAATTTGCATATTACTCTTTTATTAAATAGGGTATTATTATATATTATTATATATGCTGTATATATTATATATGTATATTATATATATTATTATATATATTAACTAGAGGCACAGTGCATGAAATTCGTGCATGGGTGCAGTCCCTAGGCCTGGCCAGCTATAGAAATGCAAGTGTCTGGTGTGGAAGGGCAGGTTCCCGTTGACCTCTGGGCCTTGGGCAGCACCTGGGCCCCCAGGTCCCTACATGACCCCCTGAGTTATTGGGCACCCACCTGGCTCCCTCAACATCTGGAAGCCAGATGGTGGCCCTGCCCCTCTCCACTGCCACTGGTCGCCATCTGTGGGACAATTAGCAGGGCGATTGGGCCTTGTTGCCATCCACTCACCTGCTCCACCATCCCACCGTAGTTCCACTCTCGTCAGGGCCCATCAGAGCCGGCAGCAACTCCACTGCCACCCACTGTCAGCTCTCTGTAGCTGATACCCACCATGTTCTGCACCGCCCCTTGGTAGTCAACACCTTTCATAGTGAGCGGTCGAACTCCCAGTCAAACTCCCACTCGAGGGGAAAATTTGCATATTTGGCTTTTATTATACAGGCTTATATAGCATCAAATACATTGCTACCTGAAGACTTGGCCCCAATAAATATAAGCTATAGTCCAGCTTTGGTGAGCTATACCTTCCAGTGACTACAGTTATTGTTCAGACTGATGGTAAGCTCTCAGAGAATTTAAACATTAATTTTAATTGACTTTTAAAATAAATATACATTAGACATCAATTAAAGAGAAAAATAGAATTCATTTTAAAATAAATTTTTAATTGTCTTTCACTGACTGCCATTTATTTAGCACATACAACAGGCTAGGCATTAGGTTGAGCTTTTAAAATATTTAGTCAGGTAAGCCTTGCAACAACCCTATTACAGATGAGCAAACTAAGGTTCAACGTGGTTAAGCAACAAAGTCACAGCTGATTATTACAGAGAATTTGAAACTCTCATAGAGAAAAAGAAGAAAAATGGAGTTTCCTCCACTTTGAACACTTTGACATATCTAAAAATATACTAGTACATTTACCAACTTATTATTATGTCATTCGGCAATATATTTGACATCATTTTTACCTACTGGTTTTTCATTGTGTGGCTATACTATGATGTATTTATGGCAGCCTGTTGTTGGACATTGAGGATACTCATAGAATTTTAAATGCTCAGAGGAGGAAGCTGTGTCCTAGTGCTGGATATACCAAAACGTGTGGTTTACTTGAATAGGTGTGACTTTAACAGAAGGGTTCTCTGTTTAACTTGGTGGGGTACCTTGGTCAAGACATTTACCATTGAAGACTGTTTCCTCATTGTAAAAGGAGATTATTGCTCTTAATTTTTGAAAGGATTAGAGATAACCTCTGACTCAGGGCCTGACATAGAGCCATGTTCACCAAGCTGTCCACATCAGGACCACTTTGCTGGATGGAATGCTGCCGGATTGATGGCTCATTCAATAAAGTAAATTAGATATTTAAACTTCATGAATTGTTTATTTCAGGAATTTTTCACTGTTGACCACATGCAATGAAACTGTGGAAATTGAAACCTCAGATATGGGAGGAAGCCTGTGCTCACATGGCTCAGGGAGAGAAAAAGGTAGAGAACCAGTAGGTGAGAGGCAAATCAAGTGTGTTTAATACCAAATAGTTTAATTCTGTCCCAAGACCAGAGAACTTTCCTAACCAAGCACTTTCAGCATCTGCAGGCAAGCACCAATTTGACGCTGTAGAGACTATAAACAGTTAGGTATGAATCTGTTACTCATAAATGAGAAAGCCCAAGGAGCCATGGCTTATCATAATGCTTTGTGCCTAGAACAAGGCCAGCCTATTTATATCTAAACTCAAAATATGTTTAGCATTTTACTCATTTTTAATAAACCACTTGCTTATATCTTAACATTTGAAATGGAAAATAGTGCAAATGTCAAATGGTTGAGTGGGCCCTCAGGAGAAGTTTCTGGTTTATACACAGCTGCAAGAAGGTAGAGATGAGGAAGTGAAGTAAGTATGTGTTTATTTCTGAAAATTTGTGATCTTTCTCGTACTAAAGTTTGAGGTGGAAAAAAATACCAGTGTTCCCAGGATACAGACCAATAATTTTTATTGGTAAAGGGACTTGTTGATGGCAGGGAAAAAGGTGCATTTTCTGAAGCTTCCTTTGATTAAACAGCAGACACTGAATTTATAAGGATAGCATTCAGCAGTGAAGGGAAGTGAGAGAGAGAGAGAGAGAGAGAGAGAGAGAGAGAGAGAGAGAGGGCGCCACACCTGCATTTTGTTTTGTGTAACCCAGGAAGAGAGTTACAGAACAATTTAATGAAATCATGTTCCATGCCAGAAGAATGTGTTTGCAAGGCTGATGAAAATCTGATGGGCATTCTGCCTGGAAGATTGTAAGGAAATGAACAAATGTTTTCTACTATGATTATCAAGTCAACAAAACTCTGACTTTGGTTCACAGAGGGGGGTATACACAGAATATTGGCACAATTGGTAATTTATAAGATATTGCACTAAATCAACCCCCTTTCAGGATAAATACCCCAGAATAACATTAGAATCTCAATTTTACAAATAAAGCTATCATGGAAGAGAAATAATGTCCTTGTGCCACATCAGTGCTTTCTTTTTGATGGGTTTCTGTTTCTTAAGTCTAAATAGAATCTCTACCTTTTGGGTTCTTTTTCTTCCCCTTAACTCTAGGGAAAACTGTCAATTGGCCAAATTCTACTGATAACTCTTTTCTGTTTCCTCCTGTCATTTATTTATGCAAGTGTTTAGCATAGGTTACCTGAATATTTATATTGCACTGGGAATACACAAAGGTATTAACATTTGGTATATGTCCTCAATTGTTTTGTCTTATCTTCTTTGAAATTACCTCCTTCTTCAAATATCCTTCTTAGATATATTTTGCTCTCACACCACTACATGTTTCTAGCTAAAATTTCCCTTGAATTACATAAGAAAATATTTGTGAATGATGATGGCACCTCACAATGACTAAAACCTAGCAGGTGCTCAACAAATACTGGCTCTTCTCCCTCAATAGCTAAGGTGTCAACTTAATGTGTGAGCCATTAAAAAGGTATTTTCATTTTATCAAAGGTTCTTAAGTACCCAAAGGAACAAAAACGATTAACGGAAAATGGCAAATGGGGAGGATAATATTTAGGGCAAGGGATTAAATGCTAGGTTTTCTTCCTAGGCCTCTTTTACCAGCCAGGGTACCCACTCCAGTTGCAGTGAGTCTGACTGCCATATATATGGCACACAGCTGCCCTCTTCTCCAGAAAAGTGACTTCATTCAAAATCTGACTATCCCTGGAGTACAAAAGGTTGTCCCTATTGCCTCAGGTGGGACCAACTCTGTGATGCTATTGATGTTTCTGAGTTCTCTGTGGGATTAACTAAGGCTAGAGTTCTGAGAACACATCATTGCTTAGCTTCCTCCTCTACCTAATCTGTCTTCACTCGCACCCTTCCTCCAAATTATGAGTATCCAAATCATTATCTCTGGCTCTGTTACTGAGGACCTTCGCCCAAGGCACCACCACAAATGGTCCTACGTAGGCAGATACCTACAGGGCATATTTTTCTTGCTCTAAAATCAACAGAAACAAATAAATGAAAGTAATGCCCAAATCTTGAGAAAGATAATTAAATTGCTTAACAAATCCCAGACATTCACTATAAAAATGTTTACCCAGTGACCCAAATGTCAACACGCTAATAAATTTAGAGCAGTTTCTGATTTTTAAATGTCCAAATAAATAATGAACATAATTTTTTTATGTTAGCAATAGTATAAAATTATTTTCACCATTTATCCTGAGAAAAATAATAAGCCAGGATTTATTTTACACATAAGTGAAGAAACAAAACAATCCTACTGACAATAATAAGCCTCTACTCTTAAGATAATTTTAATTGGCTTTACTCATTTTAGACACTGAAACGGAGACAATGCTTACCAAGGGATAGAAGTCTCCTGATGTTGCCTCATCATCATTAATTGTGTAGTGCTTTAAGTTTTAGAAAATGTTACAATATACTACCTATCGATCTTCATAATAACCCAGGACACAGAAAATTTAAATACCTTTCTTCTGAATCAGATGGGAGTATTGAAACCCACATAATCTGTTAACTCTGATTTGCCCATTTAGAATCACCAAGGGGAGATTTGTAAAATTATGGAGGGCTAGACTCCATGCCAAACTATTTAAATCCAAGCTTGTGCATGGAGAGGAACTCAATAATCATATTTTATAAAGTTTTTGGATGGCCCTAATGTGTCACCAAGTTGAAAAACACTGGATTATAAGTGGTGTGGCCCAATCCCTACAGCTGGTGAGTCCTAGAGATATCTGAATCCAAGTTGCCTCAGCCCCATCTGAGTTCGTTTCAGTGACTCCACTTCACTGGAAATTTTTAATTTTAACTGGTATTTAAAGAATGTGAAGAAGACTATTTGCATTCTACTGGAAGATATGAAAAAATCAAAACGGATTTAGTTTTTCACTAAGCAGTTTTGGATAGGTAAACCATCCAGGGATGTGCAAATGAGATTTCCTTTCAAACAGAAAATGTTTTATAAAGGACAGAAACTGCTCAGCAAAACATAAACACAGTTTGGCTGTTTACCAAGTGTTTATAAAACACAGTAGTTGAGTTTCTTTAGCCTAAAATTATTACATCTCTGGATCACCAATGACACATTTGTCCTTTTCTCCTGTAACATAATATTTTTTTCAGTTTATATTTATATTGAGCTTAGTTCATAGAAACATTTAACCAATCACTTCGAAGTCATGGGTGAAAAATCCAGTGTGTACAACAAGGTTTTTAAAGTTTTGTTTTTGTTTTGTTTTGTTTTGTTTTTAGGAGTTGAGTGTAGTCTGCTAGATAGGCTATACTCAATGTCCATGTGGGTGAGGAAAAGAAAGAAAAGATTTATTTTACAAACTAGAGGCCTGATGCGCAAAGATTCGTGCAAGAATGGGCCTTCCCCTGGCTGCCTGCACCACCTTCGCTCTGGCCAGAGCCGCCTTTCAGAGGCTGGGAGTGGCTGAGCCAGTGCGGAATGCTTGCATACCCAGCTACTCAGCGCCTGTGCCTGCAAATTAACCTGCCATCTTTGTTGGGTTAATTTGCATACTCACTCCTGATTGGCCAGTGATTGTTGCAAAGATATGGTCAATTTGCATCTTTCCCTTTTATTAGTGTAGATAAGTGAAGAAACAAAACAATCCTATTGACAATAATAAACGTCTACTCTTTTTTTTATATTTGTGTTGTGTGTTTTTTTAATATATTTTATTGATTTTTCACAGAGAGGAAGAGAGAGAGATAGAGAGTTAGAAAGATCAATGAGAGAGAAACATCAATTCAGCTGCCTCCTGCACACTGCCCACTGGGGATGTGCCCACAACCAAGGCACATGCCCTTGACCGGAATCGAACCTGGGACCCTTGAGTCCGCAGGCCAAAGCTTTATCCACTGAGCCAAACCAGGCAGGGCTAAACTTCTACTCTTACTCATTTTAGACACTGAAATTAAAACTTGTTAAATTGAACTTTGGGGTCCTGAACTCTCAAATTTTGTTTGATTCCCACAGGGCTGATTTCCTGCTTAAAGTGGAATCCAGCTTTCATCTAGAACCTGGCTGAATAGAGTGCTGAGCCCCAACCAATACCTACGAGTTCCCAATCCTTTAGATCAGTGTTCCTTAAATGATACTGTGCTGTGGACTCCTTGGCAGTCTGATTAAGCCTGTAGACTCTTTCTTATATGCCTCAGGATTGTAAAGGAAACCAATTACATTGAAAAACTGTTCTCACCATGGAAAATCACCTCTAGATATAGGAAAAACCTAGATATAACCATGATATTCATTTGGCATTGAAAACCACTACCATTTAGAAGGCCTTTCTTATATGTATGATGCTTGAGCTCTTAATTTGAACTGCTGGAGCCTCAAAAAAAGAAGATAGCCCTCAGGTGGGCTCAGATATTTTCCTCCACCAACCTCCAGAGAACTACAAATTCTGAGTATATCCTGAAGCCATGTGGCTTATATTCAGCTGACAATCAAAGAGAGGCTGAGTTGGGTCAGAGTGTGATTTGTGTTGTAAGAAATTGATCAATTTAGGTATTTGTTTATGTCAAAGATGTTACCTATGTCATAAAGAGGAAGGTAGGCCCTTTGTTTTTTTAAAATTACATTTAAGACAGAACTTGACACTTCATATTTCTTTTCTATTATGATTATGGATATCAACTATTTTGGTACCCTCCATCACCATTAAAAAAATTCACACAGTTGATTTAGACAGGAACAAAAATGTTGATTATTGATTAGACTGCTAGACTGCCATGATTTAAATCCTTACTTAGGATCATGGATTTATATTAATAGACTATGTATTTGTCTTTTTCATTATTTACTTTCTCCAAAAGTTTCTCACCTATTCTTGCAAATTATGAACAGATTTCTTAAATTATTTTGAGAAAGAGTACACACACACACACGCACACACACACAAAAGCATTTTCATTTTTTAAAATACAGAGTTTGGTTTTTTTCTTCTCATTGATATTCACTGAATATTTAACAAACACCTATTGCATTGATAACACTTCCCAAATGTCCATCAGAACATGAATGGATAAAAAATCTGTGGTACATTTACACAATGGAATACTACTCTACTCTAAAAAGGAAGAAAAGTTTACCCTTTGTGACAGCATGCATGGACCTAGAGAACTTTATGCTAAGTGAAAGATAAATACCACATCATTCCACTCATATTTGGGATTTAATGAACAAACTGAATTCCCAAACAAAATAGAGACAGACTCATAGATAGAGAGTAGGCAGACAGCTATGGTGGGGGTTGGGGGAGTGTGGATGGGATTGAGCAAAAAATAATAAAGGAGGAGAAGCCAAGATGGCAGCATAGGTGAACACCAGAATTGCTGCTGGGCACAACTATTTCAAAACCACAACAAAAAGAAAAAACAGACACCACCCAGACCCACAGGATGGCTGGCTGAGTGGAAATTCTACAACTAGAAAGAGACTGAGAGGCAGAGGAGGTGCAGAAATAAAGTGCAGAGGAATGGAGGCATGCACAAAGGGGCTTGTGGAAAGGCTGGCAGCATTTCATACCGGAGAGAGGCACAAGCTCCTGACAGCTCTGAACTCCAGTTCCAGGCGAGTTTCTGGAGACTCAGAATCATATGGGGAGGAGCTGGACTGTCTGGCATAGTCTGACACCAGGAGGATCTTCAGAGCGGCTTTCTCTTGGTGGTGCCGAGGGTCACTGCGACTCGGTGCCTCTTAGGGCAAGGCTGAGGATTGGCCATAGTTGGTTGCTCCACCCTGTAGACTCCCTGAGACCCCACCTCACCCAAGCTGCACACAGAGGCTTTTGCATATAAAAGGCTGGGAATCCCCAGGCAGAAGCTAAAATAGCACCTCCTTGGAGTTCCAAGAGACTGTGTACCCAGTGGTCAGAGCGGGACCACCAGTCTACAACTCCTCAGACTTATAAGGGGGCAGACTCAGTGGGCACCAAAGCCCCAGTGAAGCAAGTCTTGCCCCATAAGGGTGTCTCTGGCATAGAAGTTCTCCCACCATAGACACAGCTGATTAAAGCCACTCTGTCAATGCAGGGAAGCAGCCAAAATGCGGAGAAAAAGAAACAGGTTACAAATGGCAGAAATGGATGAAAGCAAATGATTAGATATAGAGTTCAAAACCACGGTTATAAGGCTTTTCAAGAATATTCTAGAGACTGCTGATAAATTTAGTGAGACCCTCAAGGATATGAAAAAGGACCAGCTAAAAATTAAGCATACAATGACTGAAATAAAGAATAATATACAGAAATTCAACAGCAGACGAGAGGATCACAGGAATCAAGTCAAAGATATGAAATATGAAGAAGCAAAACCCACTCAGCCAGAAAAGCCAAAAGAAAAAAGAATCCAAAAATATGAAGATAGTGTAAGGAGTCTCTGGGACAACTTCAAGCGTACCAACATCAGAATTATAGGGTGCCAGAATAAGAGAGAGAGCAAGACACAGAAAACATATTTGAAGAAATAATGACAGAAAACTTCCCATACCTGGTGAAAGAAATGGACTTGCAAGTCCAGGAAGTGCAGAGAACCCCAAACAAAAGAAACCGAAGGAGGACCACACCAAGACACATCATTATGAAAATGCCAAGGGCAAAAGACAAGGAGAGAATCTTAAAAGCAGCAAGAGAAAAGCAGTCAGTTACCTATAAGGGGGAACCCATACGACTGTCAGCTGATTTCTCACCAGAAACTTTGCAGGCCAGAAGGGAGTGGCAAGAAATATTCAAAACGATGAATAGCAAGAACCTACAACCAATATTACTTTACCAAGCAAAGCTATCATGTACAATTGATGGTCAGATAAAGAGCTTCACAAATAAGAAAAAGCTAAAAGAGTTCATCACCACCCAACCAGTATTATATGAAATGCTGAATGGTATCCTTTGAGAAGAGGAAGAAGAAAAAGTAAAGATAAAAATTATGAACAACAAATACATATCTATCAACAAGCGAACCTAAAAACCAAGTGAATAAAAGAAGTCTGATGAACAGAATAAACTGGTGAATAGAATAGAATCAGGGGCAAAGAAAGGGAGTGGAATGACAATTCACAGGGGGAAAGGGGAGTTGAGGGTGTGGGAAGAGACTGGACAAAAATCATACACCAATGGATGAGGACAGTGGGGGCGGGGATAAGGGCAGTGAATGAGGTGGGAACTTGGATGAGGGGAGCTATGGGGGGGAGAGAAACAACTGTAATAATATGAGCAATAAAGATTAAATAATAATAATAATAATAATAATAATAATAATAATAATAAAGGAGAGAGAACTTATGGGAATGGACAACCGTGTGGTAATTGTGGTGGGGAGGAGGGTGAGTGAAAGTAGAAGAGAGTGTAGAGGGGATAAATGGTGACTGGAAAAATTTTTTTGAATGCATCATTTATTTAAACAGTCTCTCTCAAAACATTTGTTGAGCAAATGCACCCCCCTAAGGGGCTGAAATTGCCATAATCTTTTAAAATAGAACATTCAAGTCTATAAAATATTTAAGGAAGCAACTTCTTCAGTCATCTGCCGATTAGTCACCTCCGGTAAGTTCTTCCCAGCCAACATGAGGCCAAAATTACCAGAAATTATGCTGTTAAAACCCACTTTGGACCAAATGATGCAAGATAAAGGTCACATTTTCATTAATGTAAAGGCCATGTGCTTTGGAAACACGGGTTATTGTTTAGGGCACATTTTAGATATTAATGTTTGTGGGGATAATTTTAAACTATCAGATAATTCAGTAAAAGTCTTCATCCCATCTTTGACAATTGTACATTAAACTTAACCTTAATGCTGTAATCCATTATAACTGTTTCTGCTTTTTAAGTTTCTCTTTGATATGATTCATGCCTCCCAGAAAAAGGGAGCTGACCAAGCTGTTCACCCATCTTCTGACTTTCATTGTGTGTTAGGACAAAATTTGTGCTCCTATAACAGAGACTCCAATGTCATGGCTTAAGTGAGAGAGATGTTTAAGTCTTCCCTGTAACAGTCCATGTGGTCCAGGAATGTGGGGCCTCTTCACTCCTGAATATTCTCCAGTATTCCAGACCGAAGAAGCACAAAGCTTCCAAGTACGGCGTGGTTGTCACCGTGCTTCAGAAGGTAAAGAGAGGCAGCTTGGAGGAGTACAGGGACAGTGCTCTAAGGACAAGACCTGGAAGGGGCACACTCACTTCTGTTCCTCTTCCACTGGCAGGCATGTCACTGCATGGGCATGCCAACCTACAAGGGGAACGGAACATGTATGTTCTAGCTGGGCAGCTGTGTAACCAGCAAAAGGTCTGATGAGGGAAAAAAAGAGAATGGATTTGTGAAATAACTATCAGTCTACCACCAGCTGAATTTGCATTTGTTTCCATTTTCTGTTTTCAAATTACCAAAAGATGCACAACTAGCCTTTATCAAATATGGCAATAGGTCACAACCTCTCCATTTGATGGGTTTAAATGAAGTGGGCATTGTATGTAAAATATGCATTTTTAGAGTTCAGATCCTTTGAAAAATGTCTTCTATTATGACAATTTACATACAAAATATAGGGAGAATTTTAGACTTTAATTTCTGCCATGGGCTCAGAAATGTTGCCACATTTTCAAATTTATAGTTTTAATAATTATACAGAGTTATAAGTATATTGGGCCTCCTAGGATTAAATGTATAAAATGTTTTAAATTATAAAAAATATATTAACTACAACCATCTATGAAGTGATCTAGTGTTTGGGTTAGGTTTGTTATGTACTTAATATGCCTTAAAAACTACACCTTAAAAAGTAGGCACAATTCACCCAGTTTTGCAGATCAGAACACTTAGATGCAGAGGTTAGATAAACTGGCCTAGTTCCTTAAGTGGTAAAGGAGAGATCTGAAGCCAGAGCTGACTGAATCTGAAGCATTCTCTATTCATCATCTCACTTAATCCTCATAGCAATTCTTCGATATAAGCAGCTGGTTGTTGCCTCATTTAATATAGTAGAAGGTAAAGATCAGAAAGGTTAAATGACTTGACAAATAAACAGTTAAGTAACAAAGTAAGAGTTTCTGATTCTAAAAGTCTATGCTCTTTGAATAACTGCTTTTGAATTAAAATCACTGTATTTACAATCAAAGAACTTATTCAATCAGGCATCATCTTCTAATTGAGTGATTTGGGGCAAGCTACTTAATTGACCCAATATTCCAAGAATGACAATAGGCTTATCAAACTGCAATTCTAGAAATTAAATACATTTATGTAAAGTTCATGCAAAGTTGGTGACAGTAGGTGCTCACTCCAATTTTTAGCTCTTTCTCTCTAAATATGAATTTAGGTGTAGCTTTACAGAGACATGTATATTCTTGTCTAATCTAATAAAAGAGTAATATGCAAATTGACCCTCACTCTGAGATACCCAAGCCATGTCCACCAGCCAATCAGAGCAGCTGTATACAAATTAGCCTGGCCATGATGGCGGCCAGCAGTCACAGAGCTAGAGAAAACAGGAGGCTTCTGTTATGGAGGAAACTGCCTGCCTAGGCTGGCTGGGCCTCTGCTCAAGGCAACAATGTTTCAATTATAAAAGCCACGGAGTTGAAGCAAACAGGAGGCTTCGTTGCCTGCCTAGGCTTCCATTCAAGGAAACAAAGTTTCAATTACAGAAGATAAATAAACCCCAGAAACCAGCCTTGCTAAGACATTGGGTCAATGGAAGCTGTAGGCAGCCTGAAAACGGTCCTCAATTCCTCACCTAGGCTGGCCAGGCACCCCAGTAGGGACCAGAACCCTGAAAGGGCTGTGGGCAGCCTGAAAATGGCCCTCAGCCCTTCACCCAGGCTGGCCACACCCCAATGGGGTGAGGGTTCCCACTGGGTGGTTTGGCCAGCCTGCAAACAGCCATCAGCCCCTCACCCAGGCTAGCCAGGCATGCCAGTAGGTGGACATCCCCCGAGGGGTCCCAGACTGTGAGAGGGCATAGGCCAGGCTGAGGGATCCCCCCCAAGTGCACAAATTTTTGTGCACCAGGCCCCTAGTATAGGTATAAAATACAATTGTCATTTACTCGTACCTTAAAGAGGGAAAAGCTAGAAGCCATCTAACATCACTTTCTCACCTAGTTGGTCTTTTGACACCTTTGTGATTAACTCTTACATTTAATAAAACTCAAAAATTTAGGGAATTCCCTCTCTAACTTGTCTGTATTCATTAGTGCTATGGATATCCTAGATATTTTTTCTCTTTTTCTCTGAATATACTTTCTTCATTCTGTTAAGTCCTGTGATTTTAGTAGAATAGTCACTCTTATGTCATACAACATGAGTGATAGCTAATAATGATTGCAATCTTATTAGTAAATTGTTTATTTAAAAGTTTATAGATACACTAGAGGCCCGATGCATGAAATTTGTGCACAAGGGGGAGGGTCCCTCAGCCTAGCCTGCACCCTCTCAAAATCTGGGACCCTTCAGGAGATGTCTGACTGCCAGTTTATGCTCAATCCCACAGAGATCCCTGCGAATCAAGCCTAAACTGGCAGTTGGACATCCCTCTCATAATCTGGGACCTCTGACTCCTAACTGCTCACCTGCCTGCCAGCCTGATCACTCCTAAACACCTCTGCCTGCTTGCTTCATTCCCCCTATCTGCTCACCTCCCTAACTGATCACCCTTAACTGCTTGCCTGCCTGCCTGATTGCCCCTAACCACCTCTGCCTTGGCCCCCACCACTGTGGCTTCACCTGAAAGGACATCCAGTAGGTTGTAGGCTATCTGGTCTAATTAGCATATTATGCTTTTATTATTATAGGTTATTATAGATTTGGCCTATTAATTCTTTTAATTAACAACAACCCTACTAGGTAGGTACTATTATCTCTGCTTTGCATATGAGAAAAATGAAGTTAGAAACTTGTTAAGAAGAAGTGGAGTGAGGTTTCCAACAATGCAATCTTGCACTAATCAACCCTGGTAACCACTTCACCATCAGGCCTCTCTAAGAAATGTGTAGTTGTACTTGTTAAAGGAAAAAGATTTCAGTGGGTTCTAATACTCCTTTTAAGTGATCCTTTCTGATAGAGGATAATACTGTTTATTCATTTATCAAATTGTTTTATTGGAGAGCCAAATTGATTTATATGTAAAATTCTTTAAGACATCAAAAAAATCTGACTTAAATATTTACAATTCTGTCTACTCTCTTTTTCTCTTTTTTATGGTGCAACACAACATTAAATTTCATTTTTATTTGTTGTTGCCAAATCATGACTGTCAAGAATGGCATCTCCCATTTTTTAGAGTAAGAAACCCAGGCCTGATAATGCTGAGTCTATGCAATCTGACAGAAAGTAAATATTAATTACACAAGTAGTTCCCTGTAACTGACTCTCTATAGAATAATTTCATTTTAATAATGCATAAGCATAGAGAACAAAAACACAAAGACAAGAGAACTGTAACTCAAGGCATTTTTCTTCTTCTACCTCCTGTTCTGCCAAAGACATGATGATAGGAATCATCTCCGAATCAGTTTTTCAGTTGTCTGTTGATTTGTCTTAGGCCTTATGATAACGTGGTTTTCCCTCACCTGGGCAACAGATTTAGGTCTCAGTCCATGGAAGATTCAAAAATTAACTAGGATCCTTCAGGGCATACTGAGATGGCCCTCCAGGCTGGACTTGGCTGCATAGAGAAGGTGAAAGTGTACTTTCTTCTCCTGCCAGTTTTCCAAGCTTAGTTACTGCCACTCTCTGTCCTGTGACCTGAGGCCTCTAAAACTGCATGGCTTCCAAATCTAAATAATCAATTCGGCTTTGAGTTGTACCCATGTTGTTTCATCCAAAGTCATTTTCATTTCTATATAAAAGATAATGAGAAAGTTGGATTTAAAAAATTCTCCTGTCCTCTAACACATTTTTGATCCTTGTATCCCTTGGACTTAGAAAATAGTATAGTAGAGAATGTTATTGCATGTTCCCGATAAATCCTCAAATGTCAGTATAAGGCAAGTTGTAAAGTTTTGAGGTACTATAAGGATGTATCTAATGCCTTCACTGACTGCAACTGCATAAGACATTTTTAAAACTCATACCATTGGGTTTGATATATATTGATTTGTGAGTCAAGAGAAGACCAAAATAATTGCTTTAGAATATCAACGCATTTGTCTATGTTCTTACTTTGCTTTATTTTTCTTCATAGCACTTATCATCTGAAATTCCCCAAAGTAGTAATTTATTTGCTTTATTGTCTACCTCACCTACTAAAAAGTAACCTCCATGAGGACAAGGATTTCTACTTTGTTCACTGCTATATTCCCAGGGTCTATGATAGTATTTGGTGCATAGTAGACCCCTGGTTGAAATAAATAAATGTATGTGTCATGTATATATGAATGAGTGCACAGGATCTGTCACACAAATGGTTTTTCAACAGTCAGGCTTAGAGGAAGTGACTTGCAAAACCAGAGCAGGAATAAGTAAAAGAAGCAGAGTCCATAAAACCACTGGGAAATGGGAAGTTGCTATCACCAGCAACAGTGTGAATGGCAAGAGCTTTGGCAACAATGGCAGCCCCTCCAGTGCCCTCAACATTAAACTTAAGGGAACTAGAAGAAACCATTGGCTCCCTTGACCTTGGGCATGGGCAGCTGCAGAAGGGCAGTAATACCTTCAGTCAACATCAGTGGTATATCTGCCACTTTTGGCATTGTAGTAAGCAGGGATTCGCATACTAAGTCAGAGCAAGTAAGGTAGTAAATGAAAGGCATTGATTCTAGACTTTCAACTCTGACCATTCTTGATTTCTCCCAGACCAATGTTAAAGAAATTCTAGAGAATTCCTTCAGATTTTGTGAGTCAAAGCTATAGAAACACTAATTTTGGTTTTGTTTTTTTTTTTTAATGATTGTTATTGTAATTCTGTTCTTATAACTGACTGCCTAAAAGCACAATGAGTAAATATGCTTTTTATATGGGGTGAGGGGACAGATACTAAAACACTAACTAGGCAGAAAGTACTTTCGGGGGGACAAAGGAACAAGTGGGACCAATAAGTGATTTTCATTGGGGGACGGGGATGAAAACAGGTGTCACAATCCAACAAAAGTGAGAAAGAGAGAGCAAAAATAATTTGGCACCAGGAGCCACAGCCTGAGCATCCATTAGGTAGAGCATGGCTCCAGAATGGCCCATGATGTATTCCCCAGAGGTTACCAAGTGCAAAATGTGGCTGTCTCTGAAATCACTGAGAAACCAGGAGGAGGCCTAGGAGTTTTCTGCCAGAATGAAGACTAACAGAGGTTTAAACTATGGGATGCAGATGACATAGGGCCAGGGCTTTTTAGGCCATAATAAAAATTTGGGATTTTATTTTGTGTAAATGAGAAGCCTCTGGGGAGTTTCAAGGAGAAGAGTGACATTTAAAAAGAATCACTAACATTTTAAAAGAATCAAAGACTGCCAAAGAGGAGTAAGGGTGGAAGCAGGGAGCTGCAGTAATCTAGGCAAGCAATAATCTAGGCAAGCAATAATCTAGGCAAGCAATAATCTTTTGACTGGAGAGTAACAGCAGTGAGAAAGAGCTGGATTCTGGAAGTATTTTGAAGGTAGAGAAAACAAAATTTGCTGATGGTATAGATCAGAGCTTTTCAGCCTTTTCATGTCATGGCACACATAAACTAATTACTAAAATTCTGCGGCACACCAAAATATGTATGTTTTTTACTGATCTGACAAAAAATAAGTATAATTTTAATTTATTCACACCAAGCTATTGTTGTGTGGCTATTGTTATTATTTTATTTGATGATCTAAGGAAAAAAGGATCAGTGCCCCTGACTAAATAGTCAGTACTGCATGTTTTAAAAATTTTTGTAACACACCAGTTGAAAATCTCTGGTTTAGATGCATGGTGCTAAAGAGATTATAGAGAGGATGACACCAGGTCTTTGGCCCGAGTTACTAGAAGGATATGGCTCCCATTTGCAGTGATGACAGAAGTGCAAGAAGAACAAATTCAGTATAAAGATTAACAATTCCTCCCGGCTGGCATGGATCATTGGTTGAGTGTCAACCTATGAATCAAGAGGTCATGGTTCAATTCCTAGTCAGGGCACATACCCAGGTTACAGGCTGAATCCCCAGTATGGAGGAGGCAGTAGATCAACAATTCTCATTCATCATTGATGTTTCTATCTCTCTTTTCCTCTCTGAAATCAATAAAAATTAAAAAAATACAAAATTAACAATTCCTTTTGGCATGCTGAATAGAGATCCAAGCAGAAATGGCAAGTAGTACTTGGACATATGCTGGTGCTGGTCTCAGCTAGAGTTCTCCCCAAGACATGGGTTTAAAACCAGAAGACTGGATGACATCACTTTGGAAGTGAGTGTAGATGAAGAAGGTGCCTAATGATTGAACTATGAGAACACTAACACGTAGAGGTCAGAAAAATGAGGAAGACCAGAGGAGACTGAAAAGAAATAGCCAGAGGATAGAAGGAGAACTTTATGATAAATATGTATATGTGTTCAAATGAAAATATAGGAAGGAAAGAAGGAAAGAAGGAAAGAAGAAAGGAAGGAAGGAAGAAAGGAAGGAAGGAAGGAAGGAAGGAAGGAAGGAAGGAAGGAAGGAAGGAAGGAAGGAAGGAAGGAAGGAAGGAAGGAAGGGAGAGAGGGAGGGAGGGAGGAACCAAGAATGTGATAATAGTTATTTCTAGGCACTGGAATTATAGGCATTTTTATTTGCTTGTTTGTGCTCTTATAATTCATATTTCTTTTGTTTTCTTCAAACTTCTTATAAAGAAAGGTTTTGGAAATAAGAATTTGTATTATAAAATGAAAAAAATACAAGTTTTAAATATTTAAAATACAATAAGAGAGCAAGATTGGGACTTCTCTGGACTAGATGGAGGATTGTCTTAAACACGATAAAGTATACATGACATTCCTGAAAAGAACATGAATGTGGGAACTATGGGCCCAGCTATTAGGCCCTGGGCCCCTTAAGCTCTGCTGTATTAGCTGATGAGGTTATGAAGAGCTAGGCTGGCTTCTTAGAAAGAATGGCTAGTTGGAAGCCAGAAAGAAGAAATAAAAACAGAGAGAATGTAAAGTGATCTCTAGAGTAGAAGAGGCCAAGAGTAAAAAACTTCCAAAGGCCCTAGACTCAGGATAAGAGAGAGAGTTTACAGAGTGGAAGTGGCAGGAGGTAAGGGCAGACACTGACTGAGCATATACTAGGTTGCCATATACTGGAGACCAGGAATGAGAGCTTGAAACCACAAGAGGCTGAGAATAAAGCCCACACAGCAGAATACAAAGTCAAATTTCCAAGAAAAACTGTATTCTGACAGCATCATTAGATCTCTAGGATCAAGCCATGATTGAAGTTACCCCTGGATTGTTCAGCTATCAGCTAATACATTTCCTTTTTGTGTTACAGAAAGTTTGAGTTGGGGTTTCTATCATTTGCTGACACAAAAATCCTGACTGACAGAATAATGACATTAAAATCTAAGTCGATTCTCCCTAGCAATAGATTGTTTCAAGAAACTATTAGTTTTGAAGCAGGATGCCAAAGGTGACATTAAAAAGTGAATAAAGCTAATTAACATTTATTTGACACTTAACCATATGTTAGACTGGGTTCCAAGTATTGTACAGATTTGATCTTCTTTAATTTTCCCAACAATAAGACAGGTGCTATTATTGTCATTATTAATTTCATTTTATAAGTGAAAAACTGGAATAGCTAAAGACACTTACCCAGCTTCCCACCGTTTAAATAACTGATGCAACACAGAAATTCTCTGCAAGTTCAGAGAAGAATGCATTCTTGAGTGACAGTTCCTAATGTCTGTCTTTAGTTGATTCTCAGCCTAATAATGCTTGAAGGTCAAGTGACATTATATTAGAAACTATACATTTTCATTTCCAAGCAACTTAGCTTCCTCCCCAAAACATTGTATTTTGTTTAGATTTTAGTAAATGGAATCAAAACCCCCTTCCCATGTTTCACAGATGCCAACCAGACCCTGTAGTTAAAATTAAAAGCATGACATAAAGAATTTTTCCTTTTGATTTCTCAAAACCATTTGCTCTCAAGATGACACCAAAAATGGGATGTTTCTTCTGGTTTCTAATTGAAAATCCATAGAAGGCATGTCTCTTCCTTTTGCAAGTGGTTCTGTGAGACCACTGAGGCAGAAACACTGGGTCCTGTGGAAGCACTAGGAGAACTTTCCAGAGAAACAAGGCATGCCTTCCACTCCTTCCATTTAAATCCATTTTCTTTTCTCAGCTTTCTGAAAACCCTGACCTAAATTTCAACTTGCAACAAGATTGTGTATTTGCTCAGCTCTTAGTTTAAAATGTTTCACCAGAGACTCTACAAGGTCGATATGATGATGGTGTTGAGCTTGAACTGTGGCTCATGGATGATCAATTCAAGTCAGTGTGTTTTTATTAGCCTGGCTGAAAATGGCTTTTGTGTTTATGAATTTATTTTGCAAAGGCTCAGAAACTATACCACTTTAAGTTGCTTCAGGGCACAGATGCACATAAAACTTGTTAATTAAAATAGTAAGCTACTTAGGTTGTAGATAAGGAGCTGGAAGCCATACTAATTATTAAACACAGGCTGCTAAGAAATCAGGGTCTCCAAGCTGAGCTAGTCAGACTAAAAGTAC
Source organism: Murina feae (assembly GCA_004026665.1). Lineage (NCBI taxonomy): Eukaryota > Metazoa > Chordata > Mammalia > Chiroptera > Vespertilionidae > Murina > Murina feae. Next base: position 31,497 of record PVJC01005845.1, on the reverse strand, counting down.
AAATTTCTTAAATGTTTTACTGCGACTTCCTAAAGAAAATTATGGAAGAGGTATGAAAATGTAGGAAGAAATAGGAGTATATTATATAACCAGAGGTTCAAGTCATTTTCAAACTGAAATCTATAGACTAATGTGGACTCTGTAGATAATAGAAGCAGAGTTTTTTTGAACCTATAGCCAGGGATAATATGACACAGAGAAGTCTAAAGCTTGGTTGAGTGGTCTGCACTATAGATATATATTTTTTATTTTTGAAATTGATTTTTAGAAAGGGAGGCAGGGAAAGGGCAAGAGAGAAAGAAACATCCATGAGAGAGAGAAATATCGATCAGCTGCCTCCTGCATGCACCCTACTGGGGATCAAGTCAGCAACCTGGGCATGTGCCCTGACCAGGAATTGAACCAGCAACCTTTTCGTGTGTGGGACCATACTCAACCAACTGAGCCACATCGGCCAGGGCTGTGGATTGATATTTAAGAGTTAACAGCATAAAGATGCTATGTGAAACCAGACTTACATGCAAAGTCAGTGGGGGAAGAGGAAGCCTAGAAGAGAAGAGAGGAGGAGGGAAAGAGAGAAGAGAGGGAAGGAAAGAGGAGCCAAGGAAAGAACCTTGGAGTTAAGACAACTAATGGAATTACCATAACAAAGATGCAGATTGTGCCTCTTCATATTAAATAAATTTAAAAAATAATTATTCAGATTCTCTAAAGCAACCTATTTATATTCAAAATGATGTCATTGAGTATAAGAGCATCTTTTTAAAGTGAATAACTGAACTTGACTATTCTTTTTAAGTGATGCAGCTTAACTCAATTTATTCTTCCAATCAGTTTGAATGTATTGATGATCATGCTAAGGTTCACAATAGGCAAAAGCTCAGGACATATCTTCTGTTCATGTTCTGAGTAAACAACATTAATTGATGAATTTATTTGCTATATAATTTATTTTTCCAAATAAATCCTATCAGCCCAATTTTTCACACCAGAGATCCAAACTCAGTCACTGCCCCATCTGAAGTTAATAACTAACATTTAGTCCTTTGAATTAAAGTACAAAAAGAATAAGAAATGGTCCTAGCTGGTTTGGTTCAGCTGATAGAGCATCGGCCTGGGGACTGAAGGGTCCCAGATTCAATTCCAGTCAAGGGGACATGCCCAGGTTGTGGACCCCATCCCCAGCAGGGGCGGGGGAGGCAGCCAATCAATGATTCTCTCTCATCATTGATGTTTCTGTCTGTCTCTCCCTCTCCCTTACTCTCTGAAATCAATAAAAATATATTTTAAAAAAAGAATAAGAAATGAATTCTTAAACTTATTTTTATTATCTTATACGTCAGTCAATGCTTTGTCTTATTTTTATAATGTTGATAAAACTGAAATCTATGTCTAAAAAAACACTGGTTGACTTTGTTTACTTAATGTTCTTTGGAAATTTATGTCTCTGTACATTTCTCTTTTTCTTTTTCTTCTCCAGGTGATATCCAATGACTTACAAATTACTGTTTTATATTCAAAGTTGCTCTTGATCTTTCTCCCTTTTTTCCCCACTGCTGCTACCATTTTTTAATATATTTTAATTGATGTATAATTCATAAACAAGAAAATGCTAAAGTTCTAATACAGTTTAATGAGCATTAATATTTGTTAACCCCTGAATGTTCAACCAATCAATACACAGAAAATTTCTACTTCCTATTTCCAAATAATCTGAAGCAGCCATTGTTCTGATTTTCCTTACTATAAATTAGCTTCACCTATTCTAGAACTTCAAACAAGTAGAGTCATACAGTGTTTATTCATTTTTTTTCTGATTTCTTTAATTTGGCTTAATGTTTTTTTGAGATTCATCCATTCTGCTAACATTAAATATTTGTTCCTTTATATTACTAAATAGTGTTCCATTGTATGAATATACCACAATTTTGTTTATCCTGTTGATAGACTCTTGGGTTATTTTAATTTTGAGTTATAAACTGCTATGTGCAATTTTGTGCAAGTCTTTTTGTGAAGATGTATTTTCCTTTTCTTGGGTAAATATCTAGGCATGAAACTGCTTGCCCATGACCTCAATTAAGTCATCATTGCTAACCTAAATTAGAGAAACTCTCTCCTAAATAATGTCCTTATTTCACTTTTCTCCTTCTACCTTGTGGTAGACAGAACAATGGCCTCATAAAGGTAACCATGTCCTAATCTCTGGAAACTTTGAATGTGTTACCTTAGATGGCAAAAGGCATTTTGCAAGTGTGATTAAATTAAGGATTTTGAGATGAAAATATCCTGAATTATCCAGGTGGAGGCCCTGGATAAAATAGGAGGAAAGAGAGAGAGGGAGGGAATGAATGGAGGGGAGAGGAGGGAAGGAGAAGGGAAACATTTGAAGATGCTTTGATGTTACGATGCCAGCTTTGACGACAGGATGACAGAGGCCCTGAGTTAACTAGCGCAAGCAGCCTCCAGAGACTGGAAAAGGCAGGGAACCCATTCTCCCTTAGGGCCTCCGGATGGAGCCCAGGCCTGCCAGCACTTTGATTTTAGGGCTCCTGATCTCCAGAACTGCGAATTGTCTTATTTTAAACTATCAAGTTTATGGCAATCTCTTACAGCTGTAAAAACAAAACAACAACAAAATCACATCTTCAAAACTACCTATGCATTCTGCCATCAGAAAGATAATTTTGACTTGAATATTGGATTTTCTTATTACCTTGCCAAAATTTTTCCTCCAGGTTTAAATCAAAATGCTAGCGTATTACAGAAAGCATCCCCTACCTGTCTACCCAGTCTCCCTAAGAATACTTTGCTTCCTAGTTAGCAATCTGTTCTTGGTTTCCCAACACTCCATACTCTTTTCTGTGACTTCTGCCCCAAGGCTTTTCCCCCTAATGATTTAGCAAGCAAATCTCTACTCATTCTTAATGTCTTAAATCTATCATTACCTTTACTGCAAAGCCTCCCCTGGCATTTTAGTCAGGATGCAGACCTTCTCTTTGAAGATCCCATAAAGACTGTATTGTGACATTTGCATAGTATGTTACACATTTTTGCTTTGAATATCTGTCTCCAACTAATCTGTGAGCTTCTCAAGGTCAAAGGTATGGCTCTCTCTTGGTATACTCCCTTTTCCTAGTAAACATTAAGTACTCAATCAGAGCTACTGAATAAATGAATGAATATATAATTTAATATTATTTTAATTATAATTCAAATTTTCCAGTTAATACATACACTTTTATCATCTTAAATCCTACCAATATTCTCATTTATCATTTTGTGTCTAATACATCCTTACATACTTAAAGACAATTATTATTCCAGTATTAATAATCAATCAAATGCTAACAAAAGAGAATTCTCTCATTCTGGAAAAAAAAATTTAAGTATTTTGGATCGTAAGTTTAAAATTTTAAAAAGGCACTAAAAGAAAAAATACACCAATATATAATTGTTTTCATAGTAGTCTTACACATACATATTTTGTGTCATGATAGACAAGCTTCTGAGGTTTACTCTATAATCATGCATGCATACCTTGGGGGGCTGCATTGAATTAAGGGTACTTTCAGTTCTAATAGTAATTTTGAGTTCATGAATGATTCTTTACTTGCAGTCAATAAAATCTATATGGTCCCAAAATTGATATGATAAAACTCTTCTGCCTAGAATAAAGTTCAGAGTCACTCCCTCTCCTCAAGGTTGGCTTGAGAAGTGCCATCTGTGAGGGGTGGGCTCATGGACCTCTTGTTCGCTATACAGGTAGTGCCAAAGCACAGTGCCCAAAACTCAAGTACTTGCTGATTTAATAAATGAAAAAAAATTAAATAAGATACCTTGGAGCTAGATTGGAGAGAGAATTCTAAGGTTGTTACTTAGCTTGAATTCACAGTGGACATAATAACTAAAATAATCTTTTCTACCCCTATGAATCTTTCTAAAAAGGATTTTCTCCCTGGCGATCACCACCAACCTTCTATTATTTTTCTATTTCTTGCATTGGATGAAAATCCCAGTGAAGTTCATTAATTTTACTCATAAATAGCCTCGTTCCATCTTTGCCTGCAAATCCTACTGAGATGCTGACTTCCTGCTTATTTTAAAATACAGATTACAAAAAAAAATATTGCAAGAAAGGGAAGTGAATCAAAGAGAGTGGCAAAGGAAAACGTGTGCTCTTCTGTTGCCAATCCCAAGCCCACGTCACTTGAGCCAGACACACTGCGGCTAATTTGGTCCTTCGGCCCCCTCCGCTCACACACTCCAATGGCCCGCAGACCTCGGCTGTGTAAAGAGGTTCCAGTTCTTCCCAAGTTCTCTCCCTCCACCAGCAGATCTCAACTGTGTGCTACATAACCTCTCTCACCAGTTTCTCCCCGAGCCAGTCCTACCCACTCTGTTTTGTGCCTTATCTGTTGCCAGAGTGCTGACATTTCTCTGCTTTGGGCTTCCTCTGAGAATGCTGACTTGACTGCAAAGAAGCTAGAATGACACTAGGAAAGTGGACCCCAAAACTCTTATGTCACAGAGAGCAGCAGAGTTTCCTGGTGGCCCCTGACAACAGAGACCTACAGAGTATGGAGAGAACTACAGTTCCCATGAGGCTATGCCATGTGAAACTGTCCACACCAAGTGTCTGAAATGCCCACACGCGGAGTTCTGTTTTGTTTTTAATAGTCCCATGCTGGATATCGCAGTGCAGGAGACTTCCTTATACTCTGCTCTCCTTTTGGCACAGACTAGTACGAAATGATACCTTCCATTTAAAATGGAAATTCTTTTGAGTTCTCATCTGTTATTAATGAATGCACTTGGAAGATATTGTACAAATAATTTATCAGAGTGTGTAGTCAAACAAAAATTTGCACCTAGCTTACAAATTTTAATTAGCACCCAAATGAGCATCTGATTATAGGCGAGTTTCTGCTAAGTCACCTGTTCCAGGCCACACTAGGCTTGGCAAAGAGGCTCTGATATATTAATAGCAGAAGATATTGGCAGTATTAGCTTAGCCTCAGTCTCCATGGCAAACCCTTAAAAACACAACACAGCACAGCACCCTGTGTCCTCCCTCACTGATAAACAGCTTTACCTGCCGGCAATTTAATAAATAATACAGGAAAAAGATGATGATGATGATTAAAATCGATTAAACAAATGCTGATGCCATCCACAGCTCCAGCAACGACGGAGCATCCCATGGGTCTGGGGCTGCACTGCGCCCCTCGGAACACACCGGAGACACCACTCCGAAGCCTCCACGTTTGTTCCCAATAATGAGGAAAAGAAGGAAAGTTCCTCCCGACTTTTCCCACAGGGTTAGGGTTATGGATAGTAATAAAAACAAAACAAAATCTGTTTCCTTCTTTATATGTTAAAAACAAAAGTTCTTATAGTAAAGAGAATTTTCTAGGTCCACTTTCCCATTTAAATCCTCCCAGTCCATATAGCTTTTGAGTAACAGACTCCAAAAAGCATGTGCTTGCCAAATGTGCCTACCTCTAGGCGCCACTTAATCAGCTTCTCAGATCCTGGAATCTTCACTCTCCTGCCCCAATTCCTCATTTATCCTCTTTGAGATCTGGAAGCTGACAGGAGACGCAGTGCCAGGTCTTGCTATAAAGACTTCCTCGCCTTTTTCTAAAAATTTGGAAAAGGCTCACCTGTGAAGAATGTATTTATAGAGAACACAATTAAAGGTCCCTGCTCCGGCTCTTTCCAAACGCTCCCCGCTCCCTTCCCCCCTCCCCCCACCCCCACTGGCTATCTGACTCCACCCTTCTCTCCCAACCAGATCTGCAATTGACTAAGCTGGAGGAGCCCCAAACTGCCCCGAGCAGATTCCTCAGTCCGATCAACCCAGAACCTGCTCCCAGCTCTCCTCCCTTGATAAGCCCAACCTACCAGGCTTCTAGCTTCTCCCAGTTAAAAATATATGTGCTTTTCCTGATCAGCTCCGTCCCTTACAACTTCTGGGAGGGGGGAGGGGGGTGACCCTCTTAAAATAGAAATTACATCGTTCTTTTGTTTAAAACCAATAGCTTTCAAGTGCATCTACAGTAAAATACAAACTCTTTCCCACAGGCTACAGTGAAAGGCTCTCATGGAGCTACCTCCCACGCTCCCCTCTGCAAATGGGCCCCGTGGCCCAGCCAGTGTGCTCAGAGGCTGAGTGTGGACCCCATGCACCAAGGGTTCCCTGCTCAATCCCCAGCAGGGGGCGGGGGGCGTGCAGCTGTCTTTCTCCTGGAAGTTTCTATCTGTCCCTCTCCCTGTTAACAAAAATCAATGAAAACTTTTTTTAAAAAATGAGCTGTGTGGCCTAGCACCTCCATTCCCGCCACCTGTGATCGCGCCCGGGAGTGGTTGCCCCCGAGGTTTCCACCAGTCCACAAGCCAGCGGCTCACTCCTGGTCGCCGCGACTACTGCCTGTGCCGCCTGCGTCCCACTTACAGCGACGGCTCCCGGGGAAGTGCCGCGTGCCCTGGGGAAGCCATTCCCCACCACCAAGGCCGCTGCTGTCACTGGCGGGCAAGCTTCCTTTTCGGGAAATCCACGCGCCAGTGTTGGAGTCCCCAGGGCACTCGGAATCTCCCAGGCCGCCAGCAGCACGATCACCTGTGACCTGGCTCGGGCAGCCACAAGGAAGGAGCCTGGCGGCCAACCCTGCAAAGCCATTGCAGGGTCCCCATCCTGAGGGGCCACCACCAGCCACCAGACTTCCAAAGGCACTAGGTTCTTGAGCGCCTTCCCTCCCCCTCCTCACCTCACCCCAGAGACTAGGGGAGCAGAAGCTGTTGGGTTCTTTCATATCAAAACAACAAACACCAAAGTGGGAATTGAGAGAGCCCCGCTCTTTATTACCCAGTCCATCTGGGAGCCTTCCTGACACCCCATAACCCTGTGCCTTGCACCAAGTGGAAAATAAACCACAAGCAGCCAGAAATAAAAAAAGGAGAGAGAGAGAGATCCCCTCCCCATCCCTTGAACGGCTAACTCTCTACTAGTTTATGCACACACCCCTTCTTACATGACTAGCTACCTCCATCTTTCACGTCACAACTCCTCAACATCACTACTTAGTGAGTAGACAGAATAAAGACCACCCACAGGTGTGTTACCTCCTAAGCCCTGGAACCTGTGAATGCTGTGACATGGCAAAGAAGACACAGATAGATCAAGGTTGCTAATCATCCGATTTAAAATTAGGAGAGTCTCCTGGTGTTCCCAATGTAATCACAAGTTCTTAAAGTGGAAGATGAAGCTATGACTGCAGAAGAGAGAGCCAGGTCCCAAGGAATGTGATTGCCTGGAAGCTAAAAAAAAAAAAAAGGGGGGGGGGGGTGGCAAGGAAAGTGATTTGCCCAGAAAGCCTCCAAAAGGAATGCAGCTCTGCTACTGCACTTTGATTTTATCTGAGACCCATTTTATACTTCTGAACAACTGAACTCCAAGATAAGTGTGTGTCATTTTAATTAAATCACTAAGTTTGTGGTAATCTGTTTCAGCAGCAATAAGAACCTTATACATACATCTTCTCTGATTCTCACTAATACATAAGCCCCCTCCTGTTATTTGTCAGATTTATTCAACCAATATTTTATTTTTGCAGCTCCTGTGTTCAAATGTGGTTTTTGCTCCTGTGGCTATACCCCGTGAACAAAATAGACATAAATCTCTTCCATCGTTATGTTTACCATGTAATAGATAAGCCCCATATTTATTTATTTTTTTCATCAGAACTTGGGATTTTTAATGTAATATTTCACAAACTGGATTTTTGTTTGGGGAAATTATTTTGCTTGACTCTCCAATGAGAGACATTGTTTCTAGATAGCTCATCATTATGCAAATTCAATAATGTCTGACACGTAATGTGTGTTCAATAAATATTTATTGAATTAATAAGTGAGTGACAGTACATATTCCTCAGAAGTTCCTCTTCTCATTATTTATTCTCTCTCTGGTTCCTTTTGTTCCTATGCATTTATTAATCAAAGACCTGTGGATCAGCCATGTGTAAAGGAACTAGGAGAGTCCTAGCAGTATGGCTGTCATAATCAGTTAGGGTGGCTATAATCAATAGAAAAAATAGAAATTCATTTCTCACAGTTCGGGAGACCAGAAAATCCAAGATTAAGACACCAGCATTTCCTGTGTCAGGTGAGAGCCTTCTTTAGAGTTGCCGATGTCCATTTTCTCATGCGTCTCACACAGCACAGAAATCATCTCCCTTCTGCCTCTTAGGAGGGCACTAATCCCATTCATCCCTCATGACTTAATTCTCTCTCACAGGTCCCACCTCCAATACCATCACACTGGGGATTTACACTTCAAAATATGAATTTGGGATGAGACATTTAGTCCAAAGCAACAACTATGTGCAATTTGGTATGTCTAATGCCCATTAGCTGTGATAGCTGTTGTTCCTTAATTCTAATGTTACCCTAGACTAATGTCTCTGAGAGGGAAGAAACCATGTCTTATTCCTTAATTGTCTTTATGATTGTTAAAGTAGAAATGTTTGATTTTAGAAATTAGAAATAATTTTAGAACTTAGTTAAAAATCATTTTACCCTGTATGACTTAGGAACTGAGGCGAAGCAGCTGACAGGATTGCGCTCCTGATAACCATATGTGTGATGATGTGTACTCCTCCCTCCGAGAATGAAACAGTGTGTTTATGAGTTTGTTTAGTGATATGCCCATTAGAACTAATGTTACTTGAGTTATTAGTTAATACATAACTAATGTTATGTATTTTGTTTACCAGATCCTCCCCCCCTCCCCCCCAATGCCATGGGAACTACAGGCTATTTGAAGGGTCGCCAAATACCATTCAAGTTGATCACTGCTTGATCGCTGGAGGCACTGTCGTGGCTGATTGCTCTGATCCCAGCACTGCACTAGTGGCTGATCGCTGCACTGCCTTTGGCATCGCTGATCGCCCCTAGTCTGGGTGCTGTCCCCCACTCCCACTCTGCCAGATGCCAAAAGAACATCTAAACCTCCTGTCGACCAGCAAAGAGTACCCGCATACCTATCGCAGAGGCCCAGACAGGACACTGTCCCTGCCGGCCAGACCTGACCTGACTCCGCCAGCTACCAAAGGGCCCAACGCTGCCTTGAGAGGACGCCACAGTCCCGGGACGAAACTAAGCCTGTATCATGGCACCAGGAACCTGTATGCGAGTAATAAAGTGTGCTGTGTGATTTGCAACTGCATAATTTTGTGTGGCATAATTCCTCCGGCATCTCTATAAAATCACTCACGTGTTTTAATTATAAGGTCAGATATTATCGCCAGCCCTCGGCCCTGCCTGCTCAGAGTAGTCTCTTTGCGGGCAACTATTTAATGTTCGAACACCTGCATGGTTAAGTTTATCTGAAGGGACCCCTCAGATAACACCCCTCCTTCCTCTGACAACGATCCTATCATTTGTTGTTGTGCCTGGAACACTCAATGGCTGACTGATGAGTGAATGAATAAACAATGACTGTATGTGTATTTCAGATTACAAATGTTTATAAGTTGATCTTCATATAAATTAATTGCTTCCCTCCACTCAGAGGATGTACAGCAAAATAGTGACTTGCTATAATTATCGCAAGATTATCCATGAAAGTCCATGGACACATAGTGTTTGGCTTTTACTTTGCAGGCGGGGGGTGGTGAGTACATGGAGTACTTTTCCATATGTAATTTGAATCAAGTATTTGTTGAATAGTTATTGTCTACCCCTCTTCAGGGTGGCCATATCCTGTCATCTATGGAAATGCTATTTATAAAGTTGATGTCCTAGAAAATTTTTCAGCCTGGCCTGTAGACTATCTCAACCCTAGTGTCAGGCACACTTAGATACAAAGGAAGGCTGAAGGACAGGTATGGTGGAAGGTGAGGGTTGAAGTGGGGGGGGGTCCATGATCAAGGCCATAGAGAAAGCATTAGCAAAACATAGAGATGAGAGGACTGTAAAGTCTCTTAGTTTAAAAATCTCCCAAAGTGATAAAAAATGAATTTCTTTTTATAAGTGCATGTCATATGAGGGTATATCCAATAATGATTACTTTTGAATGAAAATAAGTTGTCTTCATATATGAAAATATATTTTTAGTCTTTTTTAACCTTTGCATATTTAGTTTTCATTTTAAAGGCTGGAATAATATAAACATGACTATAAAGAAAAGTGAATATTTAATGAGCTATTCTTTCCTTTTATGAAACTTCTCAATGTATTCCTGCTCTTTTTAGAATACTATTCCTTTCACTTTTCCATTAATTTACTTTTAAAAACCTTCAACTTGTAATAATCTTTCTGTTCTCTATTAGGAAATATTTAAACTATCTCAAATATTAGGCCTACTAATTACAATAAAAATGTCAAGTTTACAGTTTTTTCCAGACTCACTTATCCTAACACTTGAATTTTTCACACTACAATTTGATGATTGCATTAGGATTACAAGGCCTCTGTAAGGTTAAAAGTACAACATTCAAAATCCTTAACCAAAGCAAGTAGATATTAGGATGCAAAGTTAACACAATTTTCTAAGAATGAAGATTACTCTTAATCTTGTGACATGAATTATGTACTTGATTCAAAACGCCTGGCTGTTGGACAGACCTTCAGTGGAGCTTTGTGTCAGTGCCATTTAAGAGATATTGGATGATGTCTCAAAACATTTACCTTCTGAGATGCTGATCTATAAGGATACCAAATCTTTTCTCTTGCCTCATACCACCTCATTTGAGCTCTTGATTTTCAACATACTTTGGGCAATAGTTTGGGGATAAATTTAGCTTCAGCATTCTCTATTAAGAAAAATCTGTCTTTGCTTTTGTGTGAGTGAATAGTGGTAATTGGAGGGAACAAAGGAAGTGATTACTCAGCACTGCAGGTCCTATTAGTGCTCACATATTTGAGTGGTAAAGAGATATTTTGACAAAGGAGAATGATAAAGGTTCTGCCTTAATCTAGTCACAGATGCCTCAGGTTCTTGCTGCTTGTAGAATGAATTTATCCAAAGCCCTTCTTGAGTAAGAAAGCCCTTCTCAACTGCAAGGTCATATTGCTTTGCTAAATAGATATGCTTTTACAGGAGTACGTATATAAACATATTAAATATGTCTTTAATATATAATTTAATATAAGAATATATTTTTAAAATTTTTTGGCATTTGAGTTTCCAGAGTCTAATTATTAATAGGAAGGAATACCCAAATCTGGAAGCTGATGGTTATACAAATCAAAAAGATGCTGTAGGGAATAATGAGTTTATAATGTGCCAGAGCTCAGTTAACTAAAGCATGGCACTAATGATACCAAATCACTGGCCCCAAACCTATAGAGCCATTTAGTGTCACACAAAGAAAGAGGTTGCTAATTAAGGAATCCTTGGCCTTGATATTGAAATGTCTGCTATTGGTCACAAACAAGACAGCATGAACATTTTAATGAGTCTCATATTCCCACTGGAAAAACAATGGTCATATGCATTATTGAAAATCAATAGCATTACTTTTATGACTGTATAGAAAGAAAGAAAAACTCTTTTAAATGAAGAATATAAACAAGCCAACCAAACTCACCATGTAAGCCAGTAATGAATTTAAACACAAAATTATTAGGATGTGGTTTTAAATCTGTTATGACACTTATTACCTAGATGTCATTGGACAAGAATCTTAAACTTTCCTGCTCTGACACATACATGCATAGGATTGTTGTGAGTTGTAAATGTGCTATATGTGAAAGTATTTAGAATATAGTAGGTGCTCAATTAAGGAGGACATATCACTGTCATGTGTTAATTACTTTCCCTAAACAACCACCACCCCAATAGGTACATGGGCACAGGGACCTTTCTGTCTCTAGTTTGCCAGCAGCAATAAACCCAATTCAGTTCAAATAAATGAATGTGGATTATATCCTAACTCTAGGACAAGTGCAGAAGTATATATTAAAAATACAACAAAAGACAGAGGCCAAGCCTCAGGGAGTTCAAACTAGTAAAATATTCACACACAGTTCACAATAAATGCTGGTTGAATTAATCTAATCTAATAAAAGAATAATATTGAAATGGACCATTTCTATGGGATGCCTAAGCCACGCCAACCAGCCAATCAGAGCGGCTGTATGCAAATTAACCCAGCCAAGATGGAGGCCGGCAGTCACGGAGCTGGAGTAAACAGAGGTTTCTGTTGCACCAGGAGTAGACTATCTGCCGGCCAGCTGGGCTTCTCCAGGCTCAGGCAACAACATAGTAGCAACATTGTTGCAATTATAGAAGCCTCGGAGCTGAAGCAAACAGCAGGCTTCCGTTACACCAGCGATGGAGGAAACTGCCTGCCTAGAGTCTACTAAGGCAACATTCTTTCAATTATAGAAGCCATGGAGCTGAAGCAGACAGGAGGCTTCGTTACCTGCCTATGTCTTGGCTTAAAGGAACAGTGTATCAATTATAGAAGATAAATAAACCCCAGAAACCTGCTTCCAGCCAGCCTTGCTGGGACATTGAGTCAATGGGAGCTGTGGGCAGCCTGAAAGCCTGAAACCGGCCCTCAAACCCGCACCCAGGCTGGCCACACTCCAATGTGGTTAGGGATCCCACTGGGGGGCTTGGCCAGCCTGCAAACAGCCATCAGCCCCTCACCCAGGCTGACCAGGCACGCCAGCAGGTGGACATCCCCAGAGGGATCCCAGACTGCAAGAGGGCACAGGCTGGGCTGAGGGACCTCCCAAGTGCACAAATTTTTGTGCACCAGGCCCCTAGTAGATAAATAATGATAAATAGACAACTAATGCCTACTGTTACATACCTTGTGTTGAAAAACAAAACCACAGCATGTTCATGCTTCTTGTCAGATAATTCTAGCCATAAATGCTAAATTAATCAGTTGGTGAATGCTACTAACAACTTAAGGTGAAATATGAGTAGGTTATCTTTGTTGTGTTTCACTCATTTCAAAATGATAGTAATGACAACTCCACATATTAACTGTGGAAAAACCAAGGCAGAAATTTACATTGAAGGGAGTTAAATTTGCCCAAAGACTATTGAATAGTTTGTTGTTTTCAGCAGCAAAAGAAAGAGCAAACATGTACTCTGAATTATTGATCCTCAAAAACACATTAAGTAAAGTTATTTTCTGCAACAGGTGCTATTCTGATACTGGATGTAATATATACCTTCAAGATAAAAATGGCAGTTTTTCAAACTTCATAATTATTTTAGACGTACTGTTTCTTTTGACCACATGCGATAGTCCATCCCTCTCACCCCAATCAACCCTTCCACATGGTAACTACAAGAGCAAGAGTTTTTCCCTTGACCCTGCATCAATAGCATGATTTTTTGACCAAGAGGAGGGCCTCAGGTTGAATCAATGCGGCTCTTCATAGGAATCTAGATTTGGTACCAAAAAGAGAAAATCAGACTAGTATTCCTTTCATCAGCTAACGTTGTAGATTGAAAAGAATCTGAAAAGAATCTGTTACCTATGCACATGAGCATACATTTATATGTATATGTAGATAGATCAATTTATAGATAGGTATGTGCATAATCTGCTTTCACAATCAAAATGAGATGTCTCATATGAGTTCTACCTGTTTCCAAGGTCACCCTTTTTTCTGCCTTCAGGCTCCATGCATTATCACAGCACCCTTGGGGTAAAATAAGCTATTTGCTTAAATTGATTCAATCTGTGTTTCTGTCACTTGCAGTCAAACAAGCTTTAATTCAAGATTGTATCATCAGTGCTTCTCCAGTTAAAATATAGAAGGACCAAATTTAAGTAAGAAAAGAAAAAAAAAGAAGATTCAGTCACAGACCAGAAGACAAATTTAAAAATGTATAAAAGATGACTTTCAGTAGGTGAATAGATAAACAAACTGTGGTACATTCATACAATAGAAAATTATTTGGCAATAAAAATAAATAGGCTATCAAACCACAAAAAGATATGAGAAAACTTAAATGCATATTACTAAGTGAAAGAAGCTAATCTGAAAAGGCTGCTTGATGTATGATTTCAAATATAAGACATTGTAGAAAAGGCAAAGCTATGGAGATGATAAAAAGAGCAGTGGTTGCCAGAGGTTAAAGAAGGGAGGATGAATAGGCAGAGCACAGAGGGCTTTTAGGGCAGGGAAATTACTCTGTATGATACTGTCATGGTGGAAACTTGTCATCATGCATCTGCCAAACTTTATAGAATGTGTAACACATAGAGTGAAACCCCCCTCCAATGGGCTATAGTTAAATCATGTATCAATATTGGCTCATAAATTGTAAAAAAACAAAAACTATATGCCACTCTAGCACAATTGTTAATAACAATTTGGGGATTAGATGAGGGGATTTATGGAAACTCTCTGCACTTTTCACTCAATTTTTCATAAATGTCTCAGAAAATAATTTTTCTCTTCAAATCTAACTCTGCTCCTCTGGAAGCAAATTTTCAAAGACACTTTAATATGTTTTCAATAACAAAAATCCTTATATTATACCTTATCAGCACTTGACAACAGGGTTAGTGTCTTGCATAGCTGCATAATTCACTTATAATTCAAGACAGAGTGTTTATATGTGGGAGGTATCCAATAAATACTTGATAAATAGCAGATAGATGAACAAGTATGATACTGTCAACAAGCTGATATGTAATCTTCAAGGATTAAAAATTGAAATAACTTTCTCAATTATAACTCTTGATTTCTCTTCCCTTCATCTTTATATAAACCATTCACATGGCAAGTATACATTTCTCATGTGTCTAAAAGTATGACTCAATTTAAGTTGGCTTTTAAGCTACAATTTTATTCAAAAAGAAAAAAGAAAAAAACCCATGATGTTTCCAGTTTGAGATCACTCCATTTCCCTTTTATTTAAAATTCAGTTATTCAGGGGCAAATACTCAGTCAAAGTCAGGGTTTCCCTTTTAACCCCTTGTCCCTCAAGATAATTTAAGTTACTAAAGGGTTCACATGTCATCCTGTGAAAGAGGCTTAGCTGCCCTCATCTGTAGACATGGCAGGCAGACTCTGTCCCCACTGCATGTACGCCATTAACCTCGGCAGGGCCTCTGGTGGTAGATGTGTGGGGCTGTTGTCTTTCCTTTCAACCTCAAGCTTTCTCCTGGCCCCCAGGTCATGGCCAATTTGCCCTCCTGGGGTACATGGGAGCTTTAGGTGTCTTTGTATGTGATTTGTAGGTACACTGGGTGCTGTGATGCTGTCTAGTTTTATTTTCCAACCTCTTGAGGTCTTAGAACTAAGGCATTTGTACTAGCTCTTCCCTCTGTCTGGGGTGCTCTTATCCATGTGGCTCACATGGCTCTTTGTAAAAATGAGGCAATCCCAATCACCCTTTAAGTTTTAACATATTCCTGCATACTGATTCGCCTTACTAATTTTGCATACTATTTTTCCACAGTTGTTATCACTTTTTAAGATATTTTCATTTTTTATTATGTTAACTGTTCGTGGTCTGCCCCCTTCTCTCATCTCTAATGTAAACTTTATAATAACACAGAAATTTTTTTCCTCTTTTGTTTACTGACTTAATCCAAGTTCCTAAAACAAAGCCTGGGATAGAGTAAATGCTTAATAAATATGTTTTGAATGAATACATCTCTGGCCTTTTAAATAAAACTAGCACTCCATGCAATATAGAACACATCTGTCAATACCAACCATAAGGGACAATGCCTGTCTCTGTCATTCACACATATTCTACACCCTCTACCCATTCCACCTCCCTGCCTGCCTGTAGTCTACTTTTCTATTTATCCCAACCTCTCTAATCTCAGTGTCGTTTCTCATAAGTTCAAGATCTGTCTTTGGTCTTTCTTTCACTGGTGACCTCTTTTTACTCCTTTGCCCAGTTTATCTACCTTGCCTCCCCCTTAAACTATGGTTCTGTAAACTGGGTTAAGTAAGACATAATTTATCTATCAGTCCTCATAATGGAATTTTCATTGTAGCTTTTATTCTTGCCCTCTCTGTTTCAGACAGTAGAACTGGCAACTGACAGCATGGGAATGAATACAACTTCTTAGGAGGACAGGATAGAGTGAGACATGCTTCAGTATGGAAACCTGGAAGTACTAGTACTATGAGAAAAGTCAAATAAATGAGAGGAAACTAAAAGGAGAAATAAATAAAATTTAAAAAGTAAAGAACTCTTGGAAGCCAATGGGGAAATTTTTTTCCATGAAGGCAATGGCCATCATTAGTACCAAAGCTGAAGTACGGTCAAGATTAGATCTGGAAATTCTCCATTCATCTTAGTAATTAAGTAGGTCATTGTCATCAGTTTATTTAGAATTGGGGAAATTTGGAGTCTGGACACCAGATATCAAAGAACGGAAGGATGAAAAGGGGTTTTCCAAACCTATTACCAGACATTTGTGAGTGAATCTATTTGTCACCAGAGAATTGCTCAGCCGAACCCAGACTAGAGCACCGAGCCATAGACTCATGAACTAAATGAATGGTGTTGTTTTAAGTCACTGAATTTTGAGTGGATTTTTATGCAGCAAAATTGATATTTGAGCAAGACTTCATCATGTATAAAATGGATGGGAAGCAGTTTAGAAAGAGAAAGAATCTGAGAATTTAGAAAAAAGGGGATAATAAAGCAAGGTACACAGGGAGTGTGAAAGAGTGAAGCTCCAAGCAAATGTGGAGGCATAGGTGTAGATTGATTCACATCCTGGAGACTCACAGTCAGAGGCTAGAGATGAGTCAGAGGCCTGAGGAGAGTTGCAAAGCTCTGATAGATTCCCTCTTAATTAATGCTGTTGCTAAGAGACTCTGTCCAGTCACACTAGATTTATCACTGTACTCCTTCCTCTCCATCCATTTCTGAATTACATAGCAATGGATACAATGCATAATTTAAATCACTGTTTACTGGGTGGATTTGCCTATATATTTGCTATGCAATAGTAACCAGGTTGCAACAATTCTATAAATTCTTCAAATTTAGCGTCTAGGACACTATATCCATCTTAGAGTTCCTCTTCTTGTTAGCATCCTAAAAAATAAAGATAAGGCTACATATCACATCACCATTATTTGAAGTTCAAGTACAATGCTTCAATACAAATCTGAATTAATCAAATCACAAAAAAATAAAAATTATTTTCATTTGGGAAAATGATGGGTAATGGACTGAATTGTGTGTCTCCAAAATTAATATGTTGAAGTCTGAACTCTCAGTTCTTCTAAATAGGACTGTATTTGGAGATAGGCCTTTCAAAAGGGCAATTAAAGTACAATGGAGTCATTAAGGTAGGACTTATTCCAGTATGACTAGTGTCCATATAACGATGGGAGATGAGGACACAGAATACACAGATAGAAGAATAAACATATGAGGACACAGTGAGAAGGCAGCCATCTGCACACCAATAACAGAGGCCTAAGAAGAAACTATGCCAACACCTTGATCTTTGACCTCTAGCCTCCAGAATTGTGAGAAAATAAATTTCTGTTGTTTAAGTCACACAGTCTGTTATTTTGTTACAGTGGTCCTAACAAAGCAAAACATGAGAGGATTTTTAAATTAAAATTAGGGCAAGGAAATAAAAGTTATATTCTCTAAACATGCATCAACAGGAATTTCAGCAATTTGAATTTGCTGAGAGAATAAAGCCATGAACTAAAGGAAGCAGATTGATGTTGGTGCAGGTAATAACCAATCCTGTTGAAGGACTAACATCCAACAGTGGCAAACGGTAACCCAATGTGTAACCAAGAAACTACATAGATGGGAGGAGGTCTAGTCTAAAATGTAGAGAACCCCCAGCTCATGCACAGGCATAATCATGGGGCAGTGCTAAAAGTCAGGTGGACAGGGTTCTATTTGTGATGTTAAATGCATATCTATCTGTAGGTATGAGAACAGAGTTCAGTTCCTGAGCAGAAGAGGGTTTGAAAAACTAGGGAAGGTAACAGAGTTCCAATCAAGGTGACTAGACAGGTAGGTAGTCAAAGCCCATATGGAAACCAAAATGTTCAGCCAAACACAGCTTAATTCTGGGCCACCAGAGTTCAGTCAACTGATAGGTGGTTATGGGAAAAAAGTCATTTGGTAGCAAATGAGAGTTGGCTCAGTTGGATTATAACTAACTCTATAGCCCCACCTGCTGGTTGAAGCCAAAGATGGTTAACATATGGCCAGCATTTGCCAGAGCTGTCCCAGGAACCGGGGCTGACCCTCCAAGTGTGGTCAATGTCCTTAGCTAAAAGAAATGTAACAATGTCTGCTGAATGGATGCAGATATGGTTTGAAAGCAGCAAGGTGTTCTGGGATCAGAAATTGCATTAGATTTGCTAAATCAGCCTTTTTTACTCCTGAAAAAAGGATTAAAACTTTACTCCATATTTCCACACTCTTAGAACTCAGGTATCTAACGTAACTAAACTTAGTCTGTATTTCTAAATCAGTATGCCAGGCACTATCTCAGGACTGAATATATCATTAAAACATTTTGTGTGTGTGAGGAAAAAGAGGGATCAGTTCCAAAAATCGTTCTTGCTTTTTCTTTGAAGGTCACCTCAACAGAGGGATACTTCCAAAAGAAACACAAATCTTACC
This sequence comes from Murina feae, assembly GCA_004026665.1. Taxonomy (NCBI): domain Eukaryota; kingdom Metazoa; phylum Chordata; class Mammalia; order Chiroptera; family Vespertilionidae; genus Murina; species Murina feae. Next base: position 12,884 of record PVJC01005845.1, on the reverse strand, counting down.
TCCAAAAGCTTGGGTTTATTGAGATCTTGCAGAAATAACTACATCTCTTTAGATGCATCCATTATTATTTATAAATCTCATAGAAAGATGAGTTCACAAAGGAAAATTATGTTCTAGATATATTAGCCGGAGTTCTGCCACAATAATGCTAACACACAACCACCAAAATCTCAGTGGCTAGCAACAACTACCTATATGTCTCTCTCAGGTCTTCACATTGTTCAGAATGGATCTGCCTCAGGTTGCAAGTTAACTTCAGTTTCAAGTCTGCTACACAGCCCTCTTTACCCTGGGACCAGTGGCTTCCCCGAGCATGGTCTTCTCATCTAGGTGGCAGAAAGACAAGAAACCACACCTAACCATGCAAACATATTTTGACTCTCAGTTCATGTTACATCTGCCAATATTTTATCAGCCAAAAAGTCACATCACCGACCCTGAAGTCAGTGGGGTGGAGATACATACCCCACCTACTCTACTGGGAGGCAATGCAAAGACTGAAAATGTATAGTTTATTACAGAGTGAGAGTGGAGTTGGGAAACAAAAATCTACCATAAGGATAGTTTGTCAGTCATGGTAGCAATAGCATCTTCAAAAGTACTGCAGCTTGGGGGGAGAGCACGATGGAAGAAGTCTGCAATAAAGTCAACATTAAGATTTTTAATAAAAAATAATTTTTAGAAAAACGACCTGAGCTTAGAAATGAATTTCCTGATGCCTCAGTTTCTAGGAACTTAGTCCATACATGATTTTCACAAACAGAATTTGTACTTGCTAGCAAATTCTGTCTTCACAGAGGGATATACAATTCAGCAAAAGGAATATGTCTAAATTCTTTGCTTTTAGGTGATCAAACTATGATATAAAAATCATTTCTTTGACTTTTTTTATTTAGTGAATAAAAGTAATCTTACTTGTCAGCTGAGTAGTTAAAACATTTCCAGGTAGCCAATGTAATATAACAGAAATTTACAAAACTATCTTTAAGGGTCATTAGCTTATGGCGGGTCTGAGAAGTTTACTTTGACTAGTGATTTGTAAGAAAAAGATCCCAGACACAGAAGTATTGGCAAATTAAGGAACCCGAGTCTTAGAAGAGACAAGCTCTTGAATAGCGATACAGTGCTATGTCCTGCTCAGTTTTTAAACAAGGCTCTGGGCTCCTTCCACTGAGAATCTCCCACTAGTTCAAGCACCAGTGACCACTGCAATCTGTACACTTCTTGGAGAAGTAGGAGTCATCAGCGCATTAGTCTTGAGATCTTAGTTGTTAAAAAGCGTGAAAGCAACCTTGACTCATGTCTGCGTAGTCATTCTCATTGTCAGTCCTCACACTTGGACCAATTCCCTAATCCATGCCATTTGTAACAAGGCTTCTTTTCACTGAGAAAATAGTGAAAGTGAATATGTAAGAATACATTAGACAAAATAAAAACTAAGAAATGGTAGAAGCTGCTTAAGATTCTAGCAGTTAGGAAGTTTGAAATCTGTAGATCTGGACATCAAGCATCAGTATTACTACCAGGTAAGAATAGAGACACCTGTACTTCACAGGAACACAAGTTTTCCGGTAACCCAGTGTGTGATATTGTGTAAATGTCAGCTCAATGTTGCAGATCTTATTCCTTCTGAGAACCTGTTATCATTTTTATTTCTTGTTAGTTCCTAAAGTTGTAAAATGTGGAGACATTGGCTGAGCTATCCCATAGAGTTTTGGGACAATAAAATCTTGCCTTATTGAAGGCCCCTAAATGAACTGACTTATCCATCATAATGCACATTCAGACATAAATAAGGAATTCAAAGTATTTGTATTCCCTAATCTCCCTGAGAATTCTGAGTTAAAGGCAGCCAAGGCAAACTGCAGCTGAACTGTGAACGTCAGTAACTGTGATGTCTGCTTAGTGACTCCTGAGAATACCAGACTCCACCAGGATGAACACAATTCTGAACACTTAGTAGAGATGCCAGAGAAAAGAGCCTACTCTTTTTGCACTCTGCATGGATATAGCAGCACCTGCCGAGAGCAGAGGTAGGAAACTCTTGGCACAGAGGGGTCCCTGAGTCCAGGTCTGGGTGAGCCAAGCTGTGCAGGAGAGGTGGATGCCTCGTCCTCCCTTTCGATTGCTTTCTCTCTCCTTTGACATCACTCCCTCCACTCACAACTCCTCTCTGGTTTCCTCAAGCAATTTTCAAATATCCTATCTACACTTCCCAATTTCTTCTGCTTTTCCCCTAACAGCAAGTGTCTGACGTGGTAATTTGCCTTTGCCTTCTTTCTTCTCTCTCATATCTCCATATCCTCCCTTCCTTTTAGATTCTCTCAACCCCTTTCTTTTCTTTATTTCCACTCTACCTTCCTATGTGCTTGTATATTAATTACTTCCATTCAAATTATGAAATTGTGGCTGAGAAGGAAGCACAGAGACAACCCCGTCAGAAGCATTCATTTTACACATGAGGAAGCTGAGGTCCAGAAAGAGTGTGACTTTTCCAACATCACCTGTACTCAAGACTAGAAGCCAGAACCACTGACACCAACCAGCTCATTCTCTTCCCACAAAGGCTAGCAGAATTATCAGCAACTCGAGACAGCGACAGCTTTCTTCCATTTTTCTCATGACAGCACCTACTTATTGGCAACCAACAACGTGATATTGCTTAGCTGTGAACATGATGCGAGTCCAGCTATGTCTGCCAGCTCCACATTAGAATCAAACAACCTATTAGTCACCAAAAATTCACTCCAACTCTATACCATCTCCCACCAGTTCCATAGGTCGCCATGTCTAATCTCAGAGACATTGTCCCAGTTCTTTCCTCGGTGCCAGTGTTGACAAAGGATTGGATTGGTGGGAGTTCTCCATCACTAGTGGAAGTGGGGTGGCTCTTGCAATAGCTTCAGAAAAGAATTTATCTAAGACTCAAACAGGAGAACGAATGGTTTTTATTTGCAAAGAGTTACACCCCTCAGTTTTGCAAAGTCCCATTGTCTTTAAACCAGTCCTAGAAAATATGTAGCTGGGGCTCCGCAGAGCCAAAAGCAGGGCAAGTGTCCAGAGTTTCCATTCCATGGTGGAGCTGGGTCCAATGTAGCATCAATCTAGATTTAGTCCATCAGCCCATTGTGTGGGTCCCACATGACTCTGAGCCATGTGGGTGAATATAGGGGAGTGTGCCCCCTACAGCAGGAGTCCCAAGAGAGCAAGGGGGCCAAGAGTGAAAGGGCGAGAGAGAGAGAGAGAGAGAGAGAGAGAGAGAGAGAGAGAGAGAGAGAGAGAGATCCCTTTGTTCAGGAGTTTAAATATCAAATCTTCCCACATTTTAGTGGCTACCCCTCCATGCCCAATTGGCCAATTCCCGGTTCTCAGGTGCGACTGCCAGAAAAGCACCTTCCTACATCACTCAGACCTTACTGGACATGTGTCCATTGTCCAGTCCCTTTCCACAGTGATATTTGGGGAACAGACTTGAAGAATGTTAACTGCAGCTTCCTGGCAAAGCGCTATGTTATTACCTACTTTCCCTTTACTCCTTTCCAGTTAATAACAGCCAGGTGATTAACAGTATCACCAGGACCACTCCCACCCACAGGGCTCTGAAGTACGGAGAATGGAATCATAGTGTGAAAGTGGATCAGGCAAAGAAAAATAAAAGTAGATCAGGCAGAGGCAGTGACAAACTCTGAACCATTCATTTCAGCAGCACAGGGTGTCCGGTGTGGGCAAAGCTTCCCTCTATTAGAGAGGCTAGCTTGCAGCTAGATGGACTGTCGTCTGTCTAGTCTTTAACTTTTAAATTACTGTTCTAATCTTGTTGCTGTTACTGCTGCTTGCTTTGCTTGCTTGCTTTCTTGCTTTTTAAATCTCATAAATTGATCAAGGCAGGCTTTCAGAAATAAAATTAGAGCTAAGGATACTTTCTGATTTTCCTTCCATTACATGGGTTGCACTTTCATAATTCCTACTTCCAGTAATCAAAAGGAAGAATAATAGTAGTAGCATTTACTAAAGTCTTATTCTGAGACGCTGTGCTTAGTCTTTACATGGACTACTTTATTCCATCCTCACCGAAGTTTCATAAATTAGATACCATTATTAGCTGTGCGTTACAGATCAAAGAGCTAGCAATTAGAGGACAGAAGCCCAGGCAATAGACTCTGGAGCTGACATTCTTGAGTTACTTCCATCAGGGAGTGAATACAGCCACTGCAGTCATTTCTAATTTACTTTATGTTTTGAAGTACTTTGAGTCTGTCTGGAGGCTGCAGGAAAGCAGTAATCGTTCTTTTGTCTACCAACCTACACTTGAACCCTAGCAATATCTTATAAATTAAAAACAACAATAACAAAGGATTATGCTTTTTGCTGTTAACATTATTAATCTGCTCCTGAATTGGCCCAGCAAGTGTACTCAAAATCTGCTTAGTCATTTCTTCTGTTGGCAAAGAACAGGGGTCTTGTTTACCCTTGAGCTCATCATTTCCACATTTGCATTTCATCTCAAATAGTTGATCTGTTTAAAAAAGTCATTTGTAACTTATCCTTGTCAAACAGATTAAATGTAGCTGGCCTCATAAATTGTTTGTTTTCAAAATTGCCAAAAATCAACAATTGACAAAGAGCTAATGCTGTGGCAATGGGACATGTCTTCATCTAAACAGAAACTGGAGCTTTTCCATGGATGTTTTATTGTTACGCACAGAATTTTCAAACTAAAACATAAATTCAAAAGCCAGCTTTTGCATTTTAGCCTGCACAGATTCTCCTTTTGCAAATTATGTCTGTGTCCTTTCTAAAAGGAAATCTGTATTTCACTTAGCATAATGCTCACTAGTTCTATCCATGCTGTTGCAAATGGCAAGAATTCCTTCTTTTTCACTACAGAGTAGTATTCCATTGTATAGGTGTACCACAGTTTTTTAGTCCACTCATCTGCTGATGGGCACTTAGGCTGTTTCCAGATCTTAGCTATGGTAAATTGTGCTGCTATGAACATAGGGGTGCATATATCCTCTCTGATTGGTGTTTCTAGCTTCTTGGGATATAGCCCTAGAAGTGGGATCACTGGGTCAAATGGGAGTTCCATTTTTAGTTTTTTGAGGAAACGTCATACTGTTCCCCACAGTGGCAGCACCAGTCCGCATTCCCACCAGCAGTGCCTTTTTCTCCACATCCTCTCCAGCACTTATTGTTTGTTGATTTGTTGATGATAACCATTCTGACACGTGAGATAATACCACATTGTTGTTTTGATTTGCATCTCTCATGTAATTAGTTACTTTGAGCATGTTTTCAGAGAAAGATAAATATCATATCATCTCACTCATTTGTGGAATACAGAGAACAACATAGACTGATGAACAGGGACAGATCCAGAGACAGAGAAGCAGCTATTGGTCTGTTGATCCCTGGAGGGAGGGTGGGGGAGTGTGGGGGAGGGAGGGGGGTGAGATTTGTATGCATACATATAAGCCAAGCCAATGAACTCAGACAACAGGGGGATGAGAGCATGAGTGGTGTGTGTGTGTGTGTGGGAGGGGGGGACGGTTGGGGGTTACTGGGAGATGAGGACACATTTGTAATACCTTGACCAATAAAGAAATTTAAAAATAAAATAAATAAAATAAAATAAAATAAAAGGAAATCTGTAAGTCGGAAATGGAACCTTTGAAAATAGTGCCAGGTAAAAAAATCTAAGACAAATAGCAGGTGTTGATGGCTGACAATGAATAGTCCTTAATTGCAAATGCCACATGCAGGAGAATAAATCCAGTTTCTCGAGCACAAAACACAAATAAAACAGAGGGATTTATTCAGTAAATTTCTTCTAGAATCTGCATTTACTTGCAAAAGATTTTGCTTTCTCCCACTCATAATTTGTATTCTGAAATTAAAGTCACCGAAAAAAAATATCTTTGCAAAGATGGGAACTCTGCCCCATTCCTACACATCTTCTATTTCCCTCTCAACTAGCTCCCATTTACTCAGATTAATTTGAACAAATCCTGATTTATTCTTTTGTTTAAAAATTAATATTTTAAACAATGCTTTCTCTCATATTTATTAGAAAAACAGTTTACTCCTGAGGTCCTTACTTCTACTTTAATCTATTCATTCATTCACCCACCCTTCATTAATTCAACAAATATTTATTAAGCATCTACTATACATAAAGCATTATATTGAGTGTTGTTGGAAAAATATATAATGATATTCTGTGTTTATCCTAGCATCTCTTTGCCTCAGAAATTATACGTTAAGACTACATCATTATAATTTTTTAATAACTGAAATCATGTAATTTCCTTTCAGAAATTTGCATATGTTACGGCTGTTCATAGCTATGCTTTACCTTCTAATGTGACATTTCAGGCAACAGGGAAGAATGTGTTTTGAAAGGGATTACTGCTTCTCTCTGTTAGGCATTAAATGAGAGGTTAAACAATAGAGGATGTTAGATGGAAGTGGTTGAAAGGGGAAGACAAAATAAGATACAGAAAATTCAACCAGCCTATTCAATCAGGGGTGATACTACCTCTCAGGAGACATTTGGGGATGTCCATAGGCATTTTTGGTTGTTACATGGGATGATTAGAGCGCACAGATGCTGCTGAATACTCTTAAATGCATGGACAATCACCATGCGTTTAAGTCCCCATAACAAAGACTTATCTAGCCCCAAATGTCAGTACCGCTGAGATTGAGAAGCTCAGGATTAGAGAAATTAACATAATTTTTGTTTCCTTACACCACAGCAATGATTACTAAGTAGAAACTTGTAAATGACTGGGGTGGGCCAGCTTGCATATATAAGGAAACCAATTATTAACCAAATATTTTGCAAAGTGCTGTCAGGTTTATTAGTGTGTTTGTTAGAAATGCGGAACCCTGAGCCCCACTGCAGATCAATCAAACTCTGCCCCCTCCCCACCAAATTCTGTCAATGTTCAGAAAACAGTGCAGTTATTTTCATAAAAAGGAGGTGGTGTTAGAACTAGCAAGAAGGGGAGTGGGCAGTTGTGATGTTTGGGAGAGAGCCCTGGTCTGCTCCTCAGAATGCCTGGGTTTGAATCCACATTCATGTTTGCAATACTTTGTGACTTGGGCAAGTCACTAAACTGTCACTAAGACACTTTCCTCATCTGTGAAAACAATCTGGCATGGAAAAAACTAGAACAGATGACGCCCAAGAATGAAGCTATCACCCAGTATCAACTGCCTGGCATGCTCAGGAGCTCCTGCCATCTGACGTTGTTTAAGCACTTTTTATTTATGAGCTGATTTAATCCTTATTACCAAATTCCAGGAGGTGGTAGTGTTATCTCCATTTCATCAGGTAAGGAAATTTAGGCACAGAGATGTTAAACAACTTGCTCAAGGTTGAGCAACTGGTAAATGTTGGAGACAGCCAGCCTCCATAACCCACACTGTCTCACTAAGCTTTTCCAGAGTGTCAGCTGATCTGTTGCCTCAGACATGGAAGATAATGAAGTATGAGGTAGGTTATTCAGATAACAAATAATTCTTAAGTGTCTACTATGTGCCACTTGCCAGAGACAGAGTGATGAGCAAAACATATATCATGCCTACCCGCTTAGAACTCACAGCCTCAGTCAGTGTGTGCACAGAAGGAAAGCTTGTCAAAGACGGATTCCCAGGCTCTCCCTGAGAGCTCAGTTTGGCTGATCTGCAGTGGGGCTCAGGGATCTGCCTTTCTAATAAACACACTAATAAACCTGAGACTAATAGTCTGATGACAGCACTTTGCAAAATATTTGGTCAACAACTGGTTTTGTAATGTGTGTGACTAGATTAAAGCCGGGACCACATGAGTTCTTTACAACTCAATACTATCTACCCGGAAAGCAATTCAAGATACATGCCAAATGCCAGAGAGTTGACTCATTGAGGGCAGAGAGAGTGCCAGAGCAGCACTTAAGCAAGAGAGATTACCTGATGGGCACTAACTCCTAACAAGAGACCAGTTAAAAGGCAGGAATGCTCAGAGCCCCTTTCCAGAAGGAAGGCCTCCTGCTGTTCACATAAAACGGGTCCCTTAGCCCTAACCAGTTTGGCTCAGTGGATAGGGCATCGGCCTGCGGACTCAGGGGTCCCAGGTTCAATTCAGGTCAAGGGCATGTGCCTTGGTTGCAGGCACATCCCCAGTGGGGAGTGTGCAGGAGGCAAAGGCAGCTGATCGATGTTTCTAGCTCTCTAGCCCTCTCTCTTCCTCTCCGTGAATAATCAATAATATATATATATTTTTAAAAAAATGGGTCCCCTAGTTAATTCTCTGAAAAGTCATGCACGGCAGGGACTCACTGAGGCACAAACTGACTGTGAATCAAAGAACCCAAAATCTAGATCTCAGGAGTAGCTTTTCATTTCATTGCTCACATTATTGAGCCTCTTTGCTCGCATACTAAGAGGGAATGAGACCCACAAACTTTGCATGTATTATTACCTAAACAATAGAAATGTAATATACATTTATATTCAAAACTCCTACATAGTTACAATGACAATCCTTATGTAGCCCAACATATACACTGCCCAACAGAAACATTAAAAATGAGTGCCATTTAATTACAGGAATCACTGGCATTGAGAACAGAAGAATCAGAAGACCTGGGTTCTGAGCCTAACTGGCTATTAAGGATGTAAAATCTACTTAATTGCTAAGACTATCCAGTTCTTCTATAAAATGAAAGGTTAGTCAAGATGATCCAATTCCTGTCCACAACCATATATGAAATATGAAATTAGTGAGTTAAAACGGAATAGAGAACAAGTGCTGCCCTACAGTAAGTGTAAGTGTTGTTTGTGCGTGTGTATGTGCATGAAACTTTTAAGTTAGACATACTTATATGGACTCTGAGTTATGATGTAAAATGTATTTCTTATTGTAGGCTTTAGTCAATCCAGTTGGAAAGCCACTGATTTAGAAGATCCCTTCCAGCTCCAAAAGTTCTCTCATTCTGTGGTCTCACCTCACCCATTAGTGACCTTACAAATCACCACATGATGCTAACTAATCCAAATTTGTTTCTGCTTAGCTGCAGCTTCAAGCACCAGATGTGTCCATTATCAGCATATTCTGTAAAATATTTATGCACCTAGAAGGTCACTGACCAATCTCCTGTGGCTGTTTTTTCTCTTTTGAGCTGATTCTGGTATTTTCCACTGACCAACAGAGCTAAGGGAACAGTAGGCTACACAGCTACAGCTATATCTCTACAATAAGAGAAAATCCTTTTTTAAAGAGGTAAAGAAAATATCATCACACCACCTACTCCTATGGGGAAGAAAAATATAAAAGCCCACCTGAGACATGATCTCAGAAAATTGACGGGCATATAATTAAACTTGATGTTTGGAGGAGCCAGATTAGAGAGCACAATAAAACTAGGATGAACTGAAACCCTAGAGAAATTACAAGCAGAGGTTTCTCAGTCTTACTCCTCGAACCCCTCACACCCATTCTGAGAGTTGTGTTGTACCTACTTTAATTCCTGCCTAAGAGTAATTAAGTTAGGCACATGGTGTTATAACTTAAGATTTATGATACATCCTCTTTAATGACAATGATTTTTTTCATACTGGATACAGGGTAGGTACTCTCCCCCCAATATCCACGCTTCTCTTTCATTTCCACTTTCTCTATCTTACAGAGAAGTGTATCAGAATCACGTGAGATAACGTCTTAATTACACCTATCCATCCAGAGATTCTAAGAATCAAAGAGTATAAATGCAAACTTTTCCACATAAAAAGGCCATCCCCACTGAGTAGTACAACCTGGAATTTTTGAGGTATGGGACACTTTTATAGCGTACTCCTCCCTGCCCATAGCTAATGGTATCAGCTGATTTACACTGGTGCGGAGGAGTTTCCCAAACATGCATGTAAACATATCTAGGAGACCGAGGACACAGCAATGAGGAATTAACAGAAGTAAATTTCTCATAAGGTAAGTAGGGGCAGAAAGAATTCATCTCACAGGAAAGGTTGGGGAGAAATTGCAGAGTTTGAGCATCAGAGAGAGATGGTTCCAGATACACAGCTACTACAGGAATTCTCCCCACCTAGATTCTGGGTTGGTTTGTCTACACTCTAAAAAGGTTCCATTTTGCTAACAAAAGGAAATATCTCGCTAAACTTTTAACATCTTGAACTTTAAACTTGAGTAAGCTCCACCTTTAAACTACCTTGCTAAGAAATCCCAACTGATCATGCTCTAGACTAGAGGAAGGATGCCATTCCCATGTCTCTCCACAGTGGAAGAACTGGGAAAGATGAGAGCCCTGGTGACCTGGGCCGTCAGCCTGGCTGCCACAGGCAGCGGGACCTGTTTGGTGGAGGTGAGGTTTACAGCTCTGCTTGGCAACCACAGCAGTGGGTCTGCACCTCCAGCTCAGAGAGCACTGGTGATTGCACAGCCCTGGACTTGGCAATAGAAACAAGAGCAATGGTGCTATTGAATCTTAACTCAATAGCATGGACTGTGTGTCTCTGGTTTATAGACCAGCCACAGAAGGCCACCAGCAGCTGCAGCATCAACAATCAGGACTAATTTGGGGGCACATGAAAGATGTCCTTGAAGAAGAATCTCAGATGTCTTGGGGAAGACCTTTGCAGGCCTGCAATGCCTGATATGTAGTGCAAGCTTTTAGCCAGTAAAATTTGGATTCACTGGTACTAAAACATTCTCATAAACTAGTGAGGGTTACAGATTTTCATTGCATATAAAAGGGAGTAACTTCATTTTAAACAACCCCAAATAGTAATAACTAAAGCCATTTCTGAAACAAGAGCATGAAACGGTCATGGTGTGATCTTTGCAGGCAGAGTAATGGCAAAGAAACTTCATCTTTAGTCACAAAAACAATTACCACAAACAATAATAATGGGGCAGCCCATCCACTAAGTGATATCCATCCATTGTTTTCTTTTTTAAAACTTATCTTCATAAGTTTTAAAAGTTGAAAGTATTACAGATGTCCCTCTCCCTCTTCCCCCAACCCCACTTCACCACACTATCGTCTGTGTCCATGGGTTATGCATATCATCCATTGTTTTCAAGGTACACTCTACCACACAAAATATTGGGAGGGGGCAGAAATTCCCCCATTAGGCTTACTAATATCTCCTGGACTATCGGATTTAAATTCTCTGAGAGTAAAAAGCACAGTAGTTTATAGTGATTTCAGTGAGAATTGGAGGTTTCTCTTTCCTTGAGAGGTGGAAATAATCAATTCTTTCTATAAGCTTTTCTGGGGGCTGTAAACAGTTTAAGCAAAATTAGCACTGATTAAACTTGAAAAACATTTACCTAGTGAATCTCAGAATGAATTTAATTTCCCAGTCTTTGTGCCATATCAATTCCAGAGTAATCCTTCATTTAATGGAGATGTAGTAAGTCCAGCACTGCCTCAGGCATTTGGACATTGCACTAAACATTGCTGTGGATAAAAAGAGGCCAAAAGGGCACCCCTTAGTTCTTTGAAAATCTAAAATCTGGCTGAGAAGGAAAATTACACAAAATGAAACAAATCAAGATTATAATTTCCACATATTACTTTTCTGTCCCTGTGGAAGATCTATGAAATCCCATAAATACTTCCTTCTCACACAATATGTGAGTGAGCATTCCTAAAAGAATTATTTGCTATACCCAGGAACATAAAAGAATTATTTGCTATACCCAGGAACATTCATATAAAGGGTGTCTGTGATGGAGGGAGAATCCTTTTTGGACAAATACTTCAGCAACGTTTGTTGATGTTTGTAGGTTAAATTCAATATGTCCAACATCTTGTTGAATACTACGTGTCATAAAAATAAAGGTATTTATAGAATAAAAACTTATTCATAGAAAAAAATAGACAGAGAAAGTGGGAAATGGGGTAATCTTTATTTAAATTAGTCCAGAATAAGGCTACTTTCTTTTAGGAACCAAGAACTAGTGAATATGTCAGCATTATATACATACCTATAGGCAAGACATTGCAAAACACCACCAATTGTTAACTTTTAAAAATAAAATAACCTTTTCCCAAATAATTGGTTTGCTCCTCAAGAAATCACAAACTAATAGAGCCTCTGAATTAGGAGAAAAATGTTAAGTTCCCTTTAAACATCCATCTGAAAATCAAAGTCCTTATATACTGTTTCAGCAAATGTTTGTCTCTTCAGCCTGTGGTTAGATTCCTCTATGGAGAAATCACTGGGTTCAAAGACACAGGTGCACACTGATGCACACTTGTCTCCTTCCTTCTTTATTATTGTCAGTGTCCATTTATGTGACCACTGGCAATAAAAATGCCACTTGTAGACAACTTACCACTTCAATTCACTGTTATATTTCACTTAAATGAAGTATTGTCCATTATTTCAGCGACACCTCATTTATGATAGTGTTTTTGTCATAAAGCCTATAAGTTGTTATTCTTCATCCAACAGCAAAACTAGAAGATACTCCTTACTAAGATAGACAGGCTCATTTTATTTCTCATGTCATCCTTAATATTTAACTTTTCAAACATTGCTAGTCATAAAGGATATTATTTAAAATACAGATTAAGTATTACTATGAAATTAGATTTCTAAAATCTAATAATTACAAATGTTGTATAAAAATTACATCATTTTTATATTTGAGCAGGAAGCTGAGGCCCCACATGCAATAGGCAACAGAAGATGTATTCTGAGGATTCATGTCCAAATAAGCTACTGAGGGCCAAAGCCATCAATCTCTGGGATGTGAGACTGCAGCCAGATGCTGGGAACTCAGAAATATTGGCCAATGACTTGTTGCTTTGATAAAAATGAACCAACCAGTATAAGGATGGCTGAAGTCAGACTGAGGAGTAGAAAGCTAG
>PVJC01005844.1:0-57844 GCA_004026665.1 Murina feae | reverse complement strand
TCCCACTTCCTGGTGCCCTGGTGCCCTGGTGCCACTTCCAACTGCCAGCATAGGCAGGCAGTTGCAACAGAACCCTTTGGTTTGCTCTAGTTCCGTGGCTGTTGGCCTCCATCTTGGCTGGGTTAATTTGCATACAGCTGCTCTGATTGGCTGGTGGTAACGGTCACATTTGCATGTTTCTCTTTTATTATAGAAGATAGGTGGTAGCTTATCTGGTCTGTGATTCATATCATCATTATTTATATTGAGATTTTGCTGTGTTATAGTCAACAAGGGTCTGACCCATACAGAGGTATCATATTGACTACTTTATTAAAGACTGTTTTTATACTATAGGAGAATTAATGCGAGCAGGGATGGGCATCATATCCAATTAATCCTCTGTGATCTCTTAAGCATGGACCAATCATAACTTTAACTCCTCTTACTAGCTTGATGAGAACTAGGTTATTTCTACCAGCCATCAAATGGCAGGCAATAAAAATTCACTTTATTATTGACAGGTACTGTCCAAAATAAGGAAGATAAAACTGTTCTTAAGACCAGTGACAAAATGACCATAATTTGCCCAGCATTTTAAAGTTTACATCCTTTTATCACTGAAGTATCAGCAATTCCTACGTACAATAGTAAAGTATAACTATCTCATTTGATGCTTACAAGAACCCTAAAGCCAAAATATTTATACAATTTAAAAGGGAAGGACATTTTATTCACAGACAGTCAGATCACTTTAGGTCACTCAGAAAATACATGGCAGAGCCAGAACCAGAACCGAGATCTTCTAAATCCTTGTCTAGTGCTGTTTCCACGACACCACTCTGCCTTGAACATTTTTTTATTTTGGAGAGAGACAAAGAGAGAGAGAAAGAAACATCAATTGGCTGCCTCCTGCATATCCTCTACTGGTGATTGAGCCCACAGCCTGGGCATGTGCCATGACAGGGAATCAAACTGGCGGCTTTTTGGTGCGAGGGATGATGCTCAACCAACTGAGCCACACGGGCCAAAGGCAACCATACACTGCCTTTGATTCCATCAAGTGCCCTACACCACTGCCTCTCTTTATCACTGTGGCTATTTGGACAGGAAATGATGAAATTTCTTTTAACACAAAAGCATGACAAATATTGTTGCTTAAAAGCAAGCACGATGGGAAGTTGAGAATATCTTCCTATCAGTGGCCTGCTGTGCTCCTATAGTGTGTGAGGATTTACCGGGACCCTGTAGGCTGGACGGTATGGTGGCCCATCTCTGAGGAGCTGCATTCCCCATAACGAAACTATACGCAGGATCCTGAATGTCACTCAGCTCCACAGTGGAATGGGTTACTCCTCTGCCCCTCAGGAAGATTTACATCATGAACATATACATTTAGGAAAAGAGGGTGGTCCCGATAGGCTGTTTACTATGTTGGAGGACTCTGTGGCCTTAGGTGTTGATCAGTCTGAAACCATTTATTCATTCATTCAACAATTGCTTAGTAATGTCTTACTTAGTGCCAGACACTGTGATGCATGCAGGACTGCAGGGACAGATGAGATATATACACTTGCAGCCTTCAGTGAGCTTTCACACCAGGGGAGAAGAAAGCCATGAATCACATGAAAGACACGAAAGCAATTCAACTGTGATTGACAGTGGTAAAAAGAAGCTGCTTGAGACAGTTGAATATAATCTAAACTGGAGGGTTCAAGGAAGATTCCTCTGAGGAAGTGCTGCTTTATCTGAGACTTGAGGAATGAATGAGCATTAGCGTGAGCAAGGGGTCCGGGCAAGAGCATTCTTGGCAGACAAAAGAGCATGAACAGGCCTAGTTTAGAGAAAATAAAAGAAGGTCAGTATTCTTAGAGCATAGAGAGCAAAAGAAAAGGTGGAACAGGATGGGCTGCAGAGGGGATGAGCAAGGGCAAGATAACAGGGAACTTTCCGGATAGTGTTAGAGAGCTCAGATTTTATTTCCCAGTGATGAGAAGCGATGGAAGGATTTAAATTGCAAAGTGATATAATGGCATTTGTGTTTGCCAATTACTTTTCTTAAGGAGTCAGGGCCTGAGCACTTATACCTGGGCATGTGTCTACTTGACAAATAACCCCTGTGGATGGGTCTAGAGAATTCTGCAATATCAAATACACATGCATGGTGTACATGATTAACAATGAAAGAAACTCCTGATTAGTCCTTGATAGATCCAATCATTCATCTGCAGGTGTTTAATTTTGGGAACTCAAAATTTTTTCCCCATTGCTAACCGTCTGCAATAAATCCCAGTTCCCTGAGGTCATTATCTGTCTGAGGGATGTCACTTGTATACAGCCTGTCATTTTGTAAAAATTGAGGCATAACGTACAGCTAAACTAATTGTGGGTTGCAATGGTTGGGAGATACGAAAGACACTAAGAATCTTATATTTTTAGCCCAGTTTTGCAGCTGACTAAAGCAGTGGTTTTGCATAAATGACTTAGCAATAATAACCATGGAATTCTATTTTTTGAAGTAGAAGAATTCTTTCAGTTGGTTGTTTTCCAAAGTATGGGATGCCTATCACTGATGGAGCAGAGACGGTTTTAGGTGAAACAAAGGTGATTTGGTCCTTATAAAACACCTAGATGCTCATTAAACATTAAATAACTGCTATTCCTGGTTTAGTTCTTTTTCCATCATCCTGATGGCATCAAGAGACAAATCTCATTTTTGAAGCTTCTTTGCCTTTAACAACTTCCGTATACTTGCAAATCTCCCACTTTTGACAAAGAAACAACAGATATTAGGTCTCGTGACTTTGATCTAAAGAGTTTAATAACACGGTTTTGAAAAAGGTGATATACAACATTGGACATGTTCATAGCTCATCATGGTGTATGACACAGTTGGCTACAGTGATAATCTCTTTTTATCTTTATAAAAAGCTGTGTCAACAGGTTTCCCATTTTGCAGAAGAGGAAACTGTGGCTCAAGAGGTTACATGATTTGTACAAATCACATGGCTTGGTCATCTCAAATGCTTGAGGCAAGTCTACTGATTTCAGCCTTCCCTCCAGGGTGCTGCTTTTCCTGATTAGAACCCATCAATATGTCTTTCAGTTTCCTAATAATCTGCATTGAGGGTAAAAATGTAAGTGTATTTGTTGTAGGAAATCGGTTTTCCTTTTGTGATAAAGAGAACATTTGAAGAAAACCAGGTGCATTTGGAGGAGATAAGCAAATGACTGGCAAATGAGGATGATGGAAAGGGCATTTAGTATGTTGACGATTACATTTGCTTCTCATTTCACAAGTGTTTGCTGTGCTGAACCAATGTCTTGTGTTTGGCACAAAGGCTTCTTGTCTTCCCTAAGAAGCCTTTCTTATTTGTGGCCATATCTGTAGGATATTGAGACGCCTGCTTCTTGAAATTATTGCTTTCCTAGCTCTTTCCATTTTTATCCCCGCTCCCCCCCCTCCACCACCACTGCAAATAGTGGAATCATTTAAAAATCTGGACTGTGATATTTAATAATCAGCAAAAATAGAAATAAGCCCATTTTAGATTTCTTTTTATGGCTTTAAAATAGTGGTTGGAAATTTCTTGACATCAAAAAACATGGTTATAGTGTTATGTAAAATTTTTAGTTCTAGAACTGGGTCTTTGACAAAGGGTAGCCTATTTATGGAAGCAGTTAATCTGAGACTCCACACACAACGCTATCTTTGATATGCCTAAACTTGGAAGGTTTTCTGAGTTAGGAAGTGTAGTCGTTGAAGTGAGGGCAATCTTTATACTATGGCATTTATGTTTGCATGTAAATGCTGCACTTGTGACCTGGAGCTTTTTAGATGAATTGCAGAGTTATGTGAAATAGGTCCAGTTTCATCCGATGCTCAGAGGAACCAACAAAACTTGCCACTGTTTGCTATTAGTATTCTGTTCAAATGCAATACCACCTGCATATACACACTTTTCTCAGGATGAATTTAATTACCTGCACTGTCAGAGTTTTGTTCCTAGATTAAAAAATTAGAAAATGCATCTAAAATCCAATGGGATGCAAAGAGCTAGACTTAGGTTAATGGCTTTTGAGGAGAGAAGCCCTTCTAATGCCCTCCATGGACACCTTCTATTAATTTATTCAGATACAATATGAGAAAATTTTACTTACATAGATAAAAAAGATTGCTAATATCACAACCTGGTATTTAAAAGACATCATTTCCCATGTAATTTCAAATATTCTAAAAAACACCCCGAAATTTTATTATTTTCTTGAAGCCAAAGCAAATTACTAAATATTGCACTAAAGACACAGAAAAATTACACATCCTGCCTAAGGTAATGGAGAATGGTATTTTTTTTAAATATTCTTTTCCATCTTCAGTAAAAGTTACCACTTCCTCCCAAATATCATGGTTTTGGGTCATAATTTACAGCATGGTCCTTCCCACTTGCTAGCTGTGCGATCTTGTCTAAGTTATGTAGTCTTGCCATGTTATAGTTTCCATATCTGTAAAATGAGAATTATAATAGCACTAATCTCATTGATTTGTAAATGTTAAATGAATTAATCATGGCAAAGGGATTAGAGAAGTGCCTGACAAATCCTATGTAAGCATTTATTATTATCAAAACACTGTCTTACAATGTCCCGTAGGAAAGAGTCACTTCTTGTTAAGCAGCATAACCAGTAGCTGGGGCCTCTGTGTATGTATAACGCAGAGCTCTGTCCTGGGATCACCAGTGCCCTGCACACCGGGGGAGCCCAATGGTACAAGGCCACTCCCAGTACAGGCTGCAGAAATAAATTCCCCATTTCAGAGAGGTGAGAGATCACCAGTTCTTTCTTACATTTGGGAAACAGAGACACTAAGCAGATTTAGGAGGCTCAATTAAAGAGGAACCTTACAAACACACCATGTAGACATCTGCATATCTATTTACTTATTCAATAAACAATATGAGTGCCTACTATGTGCCTGGAACTAAGCTAGGAGTAGAGAGATGAAGACTATCCAGACCTAGTCTCAATTAACTCGTAGAGTTGTATGTCATATATTCTGATAATCTTTTAATTGGCAAGACATCTCAAAACTTAGTGATGTAAAACAACATTTAGATGTTGTGTTGATGGTTTCGGGGGTCAGGTATTCAGTCTGAGCACAGGAGGGATGACTTATCTCTGTTCCATGGTATCTAGGGAGAAGCTGAAATGGCTGAAGATGGCTAGAAATACTCAACTGGGACCCTATGTCTGGGGCCTCGATTCTTCTCCACATAGCATCTCCTGGGCTGGACTATCCAATATGGCTTCCTTACTTCCAAGTGTGGCCCCAGGCCTGGGATGGCTGAGGGACCTGAGGAACAGTGGTGGCAGGATAGATGAACTTCTTACATGGCAGTTGGCTTCTCACAGTGAGGATTCCAAGAAAGAGTGTTCAAAGAGGCCCAGGTAGAAGCCACAGGGCTTTTTATGACTTAACTTCAGAATTCCCAAAATGTTACTTGCTTATTTTCAATTAATCAAGTCACTAAGAGCAGCCCAGACTCAAGAGGAGGGAAGGAATAGACTCCATCTCTTGATGGAAGAGAAGCATAAGTATACAGAGAGAAGGAACACATTAACGGTGATCGTCTTGGAGGCAAGCAACACCATTAAGTGATTCTATTCAGATGAGACATTATAAAGCATTGATCTTTTCCACATTGAAGCATAAAGAGCCTCAACTTTTTACTTTAAATTCCATCTTTTAACAACTAATTTGAATGGGAACCACAATTTTTCTTTAAAATGAGTCTAATCACTTCCAAATATTTTCAAAATGTTATTACTTGCTCGAAGGATCGGACCTACAAATGTTTTCTTCTGATTCAGTGGCCTGTTTACATTTATTCAGCACCTACTACATCCGAGGTGTTTCTTTTAGGCTTTTGGCACTTGGCTGGACCCTTTTTTCCATGGATACTATCAGGCCTTGCCTCTGTTGAGTGCCATATGTAAGGGACATCTGTGAAGTGTGTCATGCTTGGATCAACATATAATGTGTCCCTGCTGTCACCTACGAAAACAGCAGGGTGTTTTCTTGGTGTCCTCATCTCATGCTGGGATCTGTTTGGAGAGGGAAAACAACAGCACCTTCCACAAACTAACAGAAATCTGAGCTTCTAAAATACTGTTCCACTCAACCTTCTTCTCCAAATACCTTGGTTTGGGCCTTCATCACATCTTACTCAGATGGTACCAACCGACCACTAATTGGTTTGTTCTTTATCCTACTCTAACCCATTTCCCACTGGGTTAATGAAATTGTGCTTCTACAAAGCAAACATGATTCTATCACATCCTTCTTAAAGTCGTGCAATAGCATCCAATCACTAGCAATATAACATATCAGCTCTCGATATTTTGGGGATCTGTTCTTTTTTTGGGGAAAGCATTAATCTAAAAATTTTGCCGAGGGATTTGAACTTTAGGATAAAGGAATGATACAAGTTTAGAGCAAACACTTTACAGATGAAGAATCTGACCCCTACAGAGGTAAACTAACTTTCTAAAGATTACATTATAGCTGACAGTATCATAGTGGGGTCTAAGGACAAGACAAGCAGGGAGGAAGAATCTCTGCAAATAAGTTATATGAACCTACATACATAGTTCAATTCAGTGTATCCACATAAAGTTAGTGATTTGTTGTTGAAATGACTGGATACAAGTGGAGATTTCACCTGTTTTTCCCCCTGAAACTTAAAGTTATAAGCCTTATGTGAGAGAAGGCTGTCATGTGATTTTAAGAATCACCACTCCCCTAGCTTACCAGATGCCTAAAGTTCCTCTTTAATTCATTAAAAGGCAAATAAATATTTTGTTCAAAAATCAGAAGCCCTAACAGCAACTCTGGATAAGTGATGCTTCATGTTAAGCTCATGCTTAACTGTAACTGAGTGATGATGGCTTTCGGAAAGCACTAGGTGACTAGAAAGCTGGGACTAGAAAACTATGTGACTGGAACACACAAAAATGACTAATAGAGGGGATGAGGTGAGTAAACTGGTTTGTCCAACGTTTTACTAAGGATCAGCTTCAGATACAAATGGCCTCTGTGAGAAACAGCACCTCCTATCTGGTTTTAGTATCTAACCTAGAGAAATTGTTCACCTGCGGTTTTCCTGTGGGTTCCCATTCAGTAATGCAAGGCGGTTAGAATGATCTAAGAGAAGCTGCCTATAATTGGGCGGAATGCACACACCTTGATCCTTCAATCTGTTCTGTAAAATTCATTTACAACTACTCATAGAGTGTTCCTTCTTTTTGTTCACATTTTTTGTTCTATTTTTTTAAACCTATTCTCAAATCCCAAGGTGCGCGCACACACACACACACACACAAGGAAATAGAAGGCAGGTAGTTTCATAGGATTGAGGGTGGTAAAAGGCACTTAGTACTTACTCTAAGAGAAGCTTTGTGCTAGGCATTTTAAATGTGGCATTTCATAAAGAAATATTAGTTTTTAAGAAAGTCCCAAAGAGACTCTAACTCCTTGGCTGCAGGGACTGCACCTGATGTGACTATGTAGTCTCATCCAGGCGCGGAAGACAGAGGCTTTTCCATAACTCCTTATCTTAATTCCCCCACCATTCTCTCTATCACCTAATATTACAAGGGCTGTTTATTATGTTTATTACTTATTCTCGATCTAATCCTGCTAAAATGAAAGTTCCGCAACAGCAGGAATTTTTGTCTATTTGGTTCACAGGTGTGTTTTGGCCAGTACCTAGAACAGTGTCTGGAACACAGTAGGTGTTAAAAAAATATTCTTTGAATGACTGGATGTATAAAGTTGGCTAAATGCAAAAACTGTAATTGAAATAAAAGGAACCATGAAATTCGTCAGCAGTCAAGAGTTCCCAGGTTTGGGAAATGCAGAAATGCTGGAGCTGTGCAATTCTATATGGAAGCTATTAGTCATGGGGTAATTTAAACTCAAATTTATTACGGTTAAATAAAATGTAAAATTTAATTCGTAGTCACTCTGCCCACAATTCAAGTGATTGGACAGCAGAGATACAGAACATTTCCATGCTCACAGGGAGCTCTATTGGAGAGCACTGCTCTTATGGCAGACACGCTGCCAAATTCTTCACACAAGACGGGACTAATAGGACATTTAGGAGACAAATCCTGATCAGTATTTCTGTAATTTCTCTGCTGTCCTTTGCTTTTGGTTATGAATATGCCCAAGAGTAGAAAGTGAAGTGTTGCCAAAGAATACAGGGACTGCCACATGGTCAGGTAGATTTTCTGCTGCCAAAAGTGTAAGAGAAACACATCCTCAGAGTTCATTCCAAATGAGATGCCATGAGCGATTATTGCACAGAGCCAGGCAAAAGGAACAGTCAAGCTTTTCATTGGTTTAGGCTCTGTAGAAAACACAGACTCAGCGCTGACTGAAACGGCAGGCAAAAATGCTGGCGCCCCTTCAATTGATATGCTTCTAAAGTTGGTCCAACATTTATTTAGAGGAGAAGTCTCTTAGGCAGATAACTTTCCTTAGGACTATCTATAAGATTTTGTCTTTATTTTATATTATTCTATTTTATTATTTTTTTAAATTTTGTCTTCATTTTAAAGTAGGAGTAGGCATTCATGGGACATTAACTGTACATTTCCTTCTTCATATATTATTATTCTATCACAGCAATCTTTTCTGAGCCCAAATGTGGTCTCAGAATCATTCTCAACACATCATGGCAGGAAGCCAGTACTAGCTGAGTATTATTGACACTCAGATGAAGATGATTTGTCATTCCTGCACTAGAGATAATATCAAATATACTGTCAAATGGTGAAAACCAAGGAGATTATCGGGTTAAAGAACTCCACTTTTTAGGTCTGTCTCCAAGACACTAAACTTTGGTTTCCATGAGTTTAGAGAAACCTATTCTTTACTCCTTACTCAAGACCGTTAGGGGCCCTGCTCATGGATGGACAGTTGACTCGCATTGAATATCCCCAGCAAACACAATGACTGTGTCTATCAATTCTAGGACAGTTGTCCAAAAATTAGGACAATATAAGAAGGACTTTATTAAAACTGAATGGAGACTTTTCTAGACAACGGTAATCCAGACCTGGATTGATCTTGGAATGCTACTTTAATGCATCCTGTGTTTTTCTAGTTGAAGAAGTTTTATAGCAGGTGATCACTATTATATTTAGTTTTCATAAATCCTGTGGTCCATAATCAATATCTAAGAATTGCATGGGAAATCTGGAGGAAACCCATTAAGTACATTGCAAACATTATTTATCATTCACGATGCCATTGGGTGAGATGTTAATCTACTCTGTTTCTAGCAGCTGCAGATTCTAATGTCGGCCAACTCGATTCAGAACTCATCTCCTCTAAGGTAGAGGCATTAAATACCAGGGCATTTTATGATCTGTGCCTCACTCAGATGCATTAGAAATGCACTTGTGGATTGAAAAGCCCTCACTACTTCTTTTCATGAGAGAAAGGCTATGTTTGTAGAACTTCAGAAATTTGTTTTCTACCAATGAAGTGGGTAAAGAAATGTATATGCCATATTATACATTTCAAAGTGGCTAAGAGAGTAGATCTTAAAACTTCTCATTGCAAGACAAAAATTTTTTTTGTAACTCTGTAAGGTGACCTATGTTACCATATTTATGATGATAATAATGTCTCAATATAGTACAAATATTCAATCATTATGTTGCATACCTGAAGCTAATATAATGTTATATGTCAAATAAACATCAATTAAAAAATTTAAAAATAATACTAAGAAGAAAATGCATATGTACATTTCATGGAAAGGCAGAGGTGCCTGTGGCAGCATTTTGTGCTTGGAGAGCAGTTGAGAGGACGGCTCAGTTGGGTTGCTGGGTGAATGCGAGGCTCACGGAGATGGCTCTAGAGAGAAGCTGAGGCCAGAATTCAGAGACCTGAGTCCAAGCAAAGAAAAGTGGACTTGACCTGTAAATTAATGGTCTTCAACTGGGTTCTACAAAGAAGCCCCTGGTGTTTTGAAGAGCTCCTGAGCTGTCTCAGAGTTGCCTTAGTGGGTGAGAGCCAGGCAGTGAGAAGGCTGCTCTAAAACAGAGGTTCTCACCCTGACCAGTTTGGCTCAGTGGATAGAGCGTCGGCCTGTGGACTAAAGGGTCCCAGGTTCGATTCCGGTCAAGGGCATGTACCTTGGTTGCGGGCACATCCCAGTAGGGGCTGTGCAGGAGGCAGCTGATCGATGTTTCTCTCTCATTGATGTTTCTAGCTCTCTATCCCTCTCCCTTCCTTCTCTGTAAAAAATCAATAAAATATATTTAAAAAAAAATAAAACAGAGGTTCTCAAAGTATGGTCCCTGGACCAAAAGACCAGTATCTCCTGGGTACTTCTCTGAAATGCAAATCACATGGCCTTAATCAGATGTACTGAATTAGAAAATCGGAGATGGGTCTCAGCATTTTCCCCCCTTTTTTAGATTTCTTTTTAAATTCTCACCTGAGGTTATGTCCACCAAATTTTTTAGACAGAGGGGAAGGGAAAGAAAGAGAGTGAAGCATTGATCAGTGGCCTTCTGCACGAGCCTCAGGCAAGAATCGAAACTGCAACCTTTCGGTGTAAGGGAAGACGCTTCAAACAACTGAGCCACACTGGCCAGGGCTCAGCAATATAATTTTAAAATTTTGTTTTTTTAATCCTCACTCAAGGGTACTTTCCCATTGATTTTTAGAAAGAGTGGAAGAGAGAGGGAAAGACAGAGAGAAATATCAACGTGAAAGACACACATCAGTTGGTTGCCTCCCAGACAGGGCCCGGGCCAGGGAGGAGCCTGCAGTAGAGGTACGTGCCCCCAACCGCAGTTGAACCCGGGACCTTTCAGTCCACAGGCCAATGCCCTATCCTCTGAGGCAAACAGGCCAGGGCAGCAATGTAATTTTAAGTAAGCCCCTGGGTAATGCAGATGCAAGATAAAACTAGTGGTCTAGGCCTTCCACTCCAGCTTCACCAGAATCAACCTTTACTAGTATCTTGTCTGTTTTCTATATTGTACTTCTAGGTGAGATTTCATTTGAGAAGGGCTTTAGGGGCTTTAAAAGAGTGAAAATAAATATACAGGGAAGTGGGAAATTGGGCTCGTCAATGGTTGTCCATTGAAATTATAAAGTCAAAGGCAAGTGAGATAGGACCTTCTGATGCTGAACTCACTGGCCCTAAGGACTATCAATGGCCTCTCAAATTTACATAATTTACATTCAACTATCACCAGTTCACTTCTATATCCTTTTGCTTTTCTCAACTTTTTTCTTTCTCTTTTTTAATTGGTCATATATTTTGAACCAGTCAGAAATTAATTTTCAAAAGAAATAAGTAAATGAATGAAATGCCTTTTAGAAACCCATGTAAAAAAAAAATACTGCCCTAACCTGTTTGGCTTAGTGGATAGAGCATCGGCCTGTGGACTGAAAGGTCCCAGGTTCGATTCCTATCAAGGGCATGTACCCTGGCTGCAGGCACATCCCCAGTGGAGGGAGTGCAGGAGGCTGCTGATCGGTGTTTCTCTCATTGATGTTTCTAACTCTCTATCCCTCTACCTTCCTCTCTGTAAAAAAATCAATAAAATATGTTTAAAAAATATTATAAAAAATACTAATAGAGAAGACTACTGTGAGTATTTTTGTGGTAGACTTCTCTATGAGTCTGACAGATGTTTGGAAGCAAGAACAACTGTGATAAAGAAAGAAGGTGATTCATGCTAAGCAAACTTTTCAAGGGAACTGGGTTATAAAGACAGCATTTGGCAAAGGTACCTAGCACGTGTGGTAGTAACGCATTGAGTTGTGTGAGGAGAATGCCCGTGAGGCACAGAAAGTGAAGAAGCCATTTTTGAACACGCGGAGAAGTATGAAAGAAATCTAATGTTTACACATTTTAAAAGAATTTCTGGAAGTGTGGTCCATGGATGACTCTCATCGGAATCTCCTGGGGTTTGGGTTTCAATGCATTTTCCTGCACCCCAGCCAGGTACCCCGAACTCGGATGTTTAGGGGAATTTGTGTTTCTTTTTTCCAGGTGATTCTTGGGTGTATGTGCTAAAGTGTGACAAGCACATGCTTATTTTGAAAGTTTACTTTATAATAAGTAGCCAAAAAGTTACTAAAGCAAATCTTAGAGAAGCATAGATGCCTTTGAAATCTTTGCTTGGCTTTAATGGGCTATTTGAAGTTGGGGGCAGTGACTCCTAGAAAGGATTTCATGATCATAATCAATTATTTACCTCTGTGTGATGTTGCTGCTTATGGCCACATTTTCCTAAGTTGGAGTTGAACAATTCTAAAGTATATTTAATCACCATAGAGACCCAATTAGCCACTTTAGATCAATAAAATATTTATCTTCACTTAGGACTGTCCCCCCATGAACTCTGGATAATTTTTATAAAGTCAATGCTTCGTTCTCCCTATCTTGACACACATGGAGGGATCAAATATCAAACTGTATACAAAAGTATTTATTTTATTTTGTACTTTCCTAAATAAACGAAGCTACTCTAGCTTTGTGGAACTTGGATATAATAATAACACAGGTATCTATACTGTATATCTATATCTTTATATATTCCACACAAGAAAAAGTTGTAATAATCACTCTATAAACTTTTACCATCTACTCAAACCTAAGCCTTTTCCTGCCTTTTTAGAACTCAGTAACTAACATCTAATTGAAAATTGTTTGTTATTACAGTAGTTCAAATGAGATTATAAGTCTCAAGGGAAGACCTACTTCTTGCCTAAAACAAACATTCAACAAAAAATCTGGTGATTGATTAAAAATTCTTGCTATCAGTCCTATCTTTAAGTTTTAACTCAAATTTTAAATACAAACACATATGCATATATCATATATACATACAATTATATGCATTAATATATATAATTAATAATACATGATTAAATCTATTTTATCTGATTAATTTACAAATTGAATTTATATATGATTCAGTTTAGTAATACACACACACACACACAAACACACATCACCACACAAAACACCACCACACTGTCTCATAGAACCCAGCCCCTCTACCAACTTTCCTTTAATCCCATTCAGATTGATTCTTTTTGTGCATGTTGGGCTTTATAAGACATATAAAGCTTTTTCTTGGTCATTCATACTAACTCTTAGTTGAAATCCATTCTTTGATGGAAAAGGAGAGGAGGTAATAGAGTCATTATATTGTTGTTTTGTGGATAATTAACATACATGGTTCCACTGAAGAGATTCTCATGAGGAATGCTAAACTCACGTACTCTGCCCTCTATGTTTCTGTGATACTTTATGTTCGTCATATCACGTGTCCTTATAGTTATCTGTGTTTATGTCTGTGTTTTAATCTCCATTGAAGAGTCCCTGATAGGGCCATGTCTTGCTCATCCTCTAACAGTTCTGTGATTATAATAAGCACTCAATAAATGTTAAATTGGAAAACAGTTTACAGAACCAAAACCTCTATAAATAAAGCCACCAGTATTCTTTGTCTGTACAAGATGTTTCCAACTTTCCTTGCTTCCCTCTGAGAAAGTTAAAAACCAGAATCAAGTTTGCACATGCCTTCTTATAGGATATTCTAGAAAAGAGACAGGTAAGATGAAATTGACAGAAACAAAATGGACACTTAAAGTCAGCAGCTTGATATTTGCTTCCTTCTTTCTCACTTGACATTCCAATTATGTCTAAATCATGCTGGAATGCAAATCACTGCTATCAATTACTTTCTTTCAGCAGATCTTATAGAGACAAATGATAGGGCTGTGACATCCTTCAGCTCAAGATGGAAATCTCTTGAGCAGCAGAAAACATTAGTGTCCGCAGCATAGAACGATATGTCCTAGGGAATACACATGCACTTCTAAAATGACTAATCTTTCTCCTGTCTTTGGCCATTTTGGTTTATATTTGGAGAGAAACCAACTTGTGTCACATCTCTGCTGGGATACAGTTTTATAATTTGAAGCCATGTAACATATTTTTCCTTTTCAATCTCTACTTTGTCTTTCATTTATGCCTTTACCTCAGCTAACCAAAAAATGTTGGGACCCTTAGTTAGCTCCCTTTAAAAAGGATGATTAGATTTTTATTGGGAATATATTATCTGTCTCCCATTCTCAAGAGCAAGGCATTGCTCATTTCTTCTTCACACTGTGGAATGCAAATTCTCCTGGCACATAGCAATGTGAATAGTTAAAACTTAATGATCCCATCCACTAAAAAGAAAGGATAATTATGCAATATAGTAGAGGTGCTAATTATTGCTATGATGGCAATCATATTACAATACATAAATGTATCAAGTTAACACATTGTATACCTTAAATTTACACAATGTTATATGTCAGATATATTCAATTTAAAAAAAAGCACTATTAGTCTTTTGGTGTTTGCCCCATGGATGACTCTCCAAAGGTTATGAACAGACTACTTAAAAGGTGCAGTTCTGCCTAACCGGTTTGGCTCAATGGATAGAGCGTTGGCCTGGGGACTCCAGGGTCCCAGGTTCGATTCCGGTCAAGGGCATGTACCTTGGTTGTGGGCACATCCCCAGTAGGGGGTGTGCAGGAGGCAGCTGATTGATGTTTCTCTTTTCATCGATGTTTCTAGATCTCTATCCCTCTCCCTTCCTCTCTGTAAAAAAGTCAATGAAATATATTTAAAAAAAATAAAAGCTGCAGTTCTACTTCTTCTCCTAGGGTGTTTTAAAATGATAAATCCAGATGATTATTTTGGGACAAATATAAGTATCTATAACAATAAAAGGGTAATATGCTAAGTAGACCAGACATCATTCCAGATGTCCTTCCTGACGAAGCCGGGGCTGGAGGGAAGCCATCCCAGGTCCCAGGTGCCAGAGGCCAGCGGAGGGTCCCAGGTGCTGGAGGGAAGCTGTGGCTGCAGCCAGGGGAAGTAAGGCTACTCTTGCATGAATTTTTGTGCAGTAGGCCTCTACTAAATAATAAAATCTGGATGAACGAAGGATATAATCTCAAAACACACTCATTCATTCAGATGCCTTTTTCACATTGACATATTTCAGCTGTGCCATACATGCTCAATGACGGATTCATCTCCCTGTAATCTTAGACCTATGTTGACAGTTACCAGGCAAAGTTGTATCTACCGTCAGTTTTAGCCACTTGAAGCTTGGAGTCTTCCTGACTGGGTATCTTCCTTAGCCAAACAGCATAAAGTGGAATCCTACTATTTAAAAATTCACATTATTGAATGTAATGCTACTTAGGTGGCACTAATCTATTTGTGTTTGCAGTGTTTAGTAATTTATGATTCAGAAATAAAATTTGGTAATATTTCTCAAGCAATGAAATTGGTTATGGATAGTAACTATGACTCCTTCTAAACTATACAGGTGGGAAATAGAAAATCCAGTACAACAATAAGGAATAAAGAAAGTTTGATCATTTCTTTCAGGGAGTGTATGCCACAGAGCAGAGGTAGAAAAGAAAAAGACAAAAATAAAAATAAGAATTTAATTATAATTGTCTCCTATTTTATTTAAATCCATTCGTGTTTTGATAGATCAGTCATATCTTTTTCTATCTCAAGTAATCTCATTTACAAAAGTTAATTAGTTTTGCCAATTATAATTTGCTTCCAAAGAAATTCCCTCTCAAATTCCTACTCTTGGAAGGTGGTTTAATAACAGGGAATTTAAAGGCATGGTATCAAGGTCACAAAGGTTAAAATGGAGAGATGAAGATTTTATTCATGCCTTTAAGATAATAAAACAATAAGCTACTTAGCTGGATATGCACATTTATAGTTTGTGGGCCTATATGATTTAACAACGTATAAATTAAAATTTTTAATCATATTTAAATCAGCAAAGTAACTAAAAAGTAAAAATTATGTATGTTTCCTATAGTCAACTCTATATGTACAATCATACCTATTTAGGTCAGTTTGTTTATATTTATAGTGAACCATGTACCAAACTCTGGCTTTGCTAGAAACCGAAGAAGAAATCCTCCTTGGTGAATGAAGTCTAGGTGGGCTAATTCTTTTTTCAGCGTAAAGAAAGCAGCACACTGCTGCAAAATCATGTTCTTTGGAAATAATTTTTTAAATTGGCTGCACATGTGTGGCTAGACAACTTCATTTCAAGCTAAATAAGCATGATTAATTCTGGCAGTTATTCAGATGGCACACGGAAACATTCCAAACTCATTTTATCATAATAAATGTACAATAGCTTTCCTGGAGTAGCAAGAACATACTTTAACCATAACACTTCAAAAATATTTCTTTAAAACCTTAATGTTTTAGCTTTAAATAATTCCCAAGGTACACGATTATATCTTAATTCTTTCTCTTCACACTAGTTATGTGCATGACTTCATATTCTTTGATAATCAGTCGTGGTTCATATGTTTGTATAGAGCCCATATAGATTGTGCTCTTGCATATTTTGACCATAGAATAATGAGAACTAAAGCTAAACTTTAGTTTTAAAACTAAAACTGACAATTAAGGTTAAAGGGGGATGGGATTTCTGACTCTTAATTTTCAGGTTTGGGTATAATGGTCTCGGTCAGTTAAGGAAAAGAATTCACATGATGGAGGGTTGATCAGCTTGGATACTGGTTTACAACTTGGGTTGATCAGCTTGGAATGCACTGATTTTATCTTTTTAGAATACACAGAATAATAAACAAAATCAGGAAATTACAATGTGAAGAGGCAGCTGAGGGTAATTTAAGTGTTTAAAAGAGAGTACCACTATATGAGGAACACTAAGGTGCATACCAAAAAACACATTCCAGGGAACTTTTATAGTACACCAGAAAGACCCTGATCTGGGCTCATGAGCTGTGTGACCTGGCAAAGAATTTAATTTCTCTATGTATCTGTCTCCTAGGTTAAATAATATTAAGTCCCACTCAGCTCTAACATGTGTAAAGTTCTCTGTTATTAAAACAGAGTCAGGAGCGGCAACTTACCAAATATTTTAACATTTTCAAGGTATGCAACTGACAAAAATGGACACTAGCTACAGACTTTCATTGTGTACAGGCCAAGAAAACCTGAAATGCCAACATGAACACTTTACTTCTTCATTAGTTTCCTAAAAAGAAACATGCACCATGAACCCAAACTTGTACCTACTTTATAGAAATACAACAAAATGATTGCAAGCACTAGGAAGCAAAAAATAAGCCAACAATAAAAAAACTGCATCAATTCTTTAGCTATTTCAGAAAAAGGGACAAATTGCTAAATTTAAATCAATGGCTAAAGAACTATGACTAAAGCAAAGCACAGTTGAGGATCTTGAACTCTTGTTGGTAATAGATATGGAGGCATTTGGGCAAATATTTCTCTCTCTCTCTCTCTCTCTCTCTCTCTCTCTCTCTCTCTCTCATTCCCTTAGTTATAAAGTGGGCCAATATTTACTATAAAGAAGAGAAGTAATTTAATTAAATTTGCTAGTAAGCAAACTTCAATTTTGTGCTTATAAAAGTTAGCTTTTAGAAAAAGTATCCAAAGCTCCAATAGGGCTTAAAATGACTACCAGTACTTGCAGTGTTGAGCTAGAAGCCCCACACTTTCCATTATTCCTCCTCTCATATATTTTGGTTCATGTACCTGCCAGGTGAGGATGCCAATTTAATGGCTCACCTGCAGTGCTGGGCTGCTGGCCAAGACAAGGAAAGAATGGGGAGGGAAAAGACGGTACTGGGCTGCCATGCTGCATCTCATTAGTTTCAGGCAGACTGGGTGACAGAGAGGTGGAGGGGAAAGTGTCCTGAAGTAGGCAGGCTCACCTGTCACTTTTATTATTATAAATACAAGCTTGTCTACTTACTAGATTTACTGTGAGCACTTAAAAAAAACATATCTAATCTAATAAAAGAGTAATATGCAAATTAACCACCACTCCATTATATCTAAACCATGCCCACCAGCCAAGCCATGCCCACCAGCCAATCAGAGTGACTGTATGCAAATTAACCCAGCCAAGATGGCATCAAGCAGCCACAGAGCTAGAGCAAACAGGAAGCCATCATTGGAGGAAACTGCCTGCTTAGGGCAGCTGTGGCCTCTGCTCAAGGCAACAAAGTTTTATTTATAGAAGCCATGGAGCTGAAGCAAACAGGAGGCTTAGTTGCCTGCCTAGGCAGGCTGTGGCCTCCAATCAAAGCAACAAAGTTTCAATTATAGAAAATAAATAAAGCCCAGAAATCTGCTTCCAGCCAGCCTCACTGGGACCTTGGGTCAATGGGAGCTGTGGTCAGCCTACAAACAGCCCTGAGCCCCTCACCCAGGCTTGTCAGGCACCCTAGTAGGGACCTGAACCCTGAAGGGGCTGTGGGCAGCCTGAAAACAGTCCTCAGCCCCTCACCCAGGCTGGCCACACCCCCATGGGTTGAGGGATCCCACTGGGGGGCTTGGCCAGCCTACAAACAGCCATCAGTTCCTCACCCAGGCTGCCCAGGCACACCAGCAGGTAGACATTCCCTGAAAGGTCCCAGACTGCAAGAGGGCACAGGCCGGGCTGAGGGACCCCCTGAGTGCACAAACTTTTGTGCACCAGGTCCCTAGTATACACACACACACATACACACACACCTAATCTAATAAAAGAGCAATATGCAAATTGACCCTCACTCCCTTACACCCACAAGCCATGCCCACAAGCCACACCCACCAACCAATCAGGAGCAAGTATGCAAATTAACTCAGCTACGATGGTGGCAGCCAAGGAGTTGGAGTTGCCCAGGGCAATGGAGGAAGCTAGGGCCCTGCAGGTCCTGAGCTCTACTCAAGGCTACAAAGTTTCAATTATAGAAAATAAACCCCAAATACCCACTGGGCTGGGACCTTGGGTTGCCAGGGGCAATCCAGGCTTCGAGCAGAGACCAAGGCAACAAAATTTCAATTATAGAAGTTAAATAAATCCCAGATACAAGCTTCCAGTCAGGCATCCCAGCAGAGACCTGAACCCTGAAGGGGCTGTGGGCAGCCTGAAATGGCCCTCTGCCCCTCACCCAGGCACCCCAGTAGGGACTCAAAACCTGAAGGATCTGTGGGCAGCCTGAAAATGGCCCTCAGCCCCTCACCCAGGCTGGCCACAACCTCATGGGGTGAGGGTCCCCACTGGGGAGCTTGGCAAGCCTGCAAACAGCCATCAGCCCCTCACCCAGGCTGGCCAGGCATGCCAGCAAGTTGACATTCCCTGAGGGGTACCAGACTGTGAGAGGGCACAGGCTGGGCTGAGGGACCACCCCAAGCACACAAATTTTTGTGCACTGACCTCTAGTACCGTATTTTCTGGTGTATAAGACGACAGGGCATATAAGATGACCTCCAACTTTTGAGAAGATTTTCCTGGGTTAAAAAGTCTGTACGGAGACCATATGTGGCACAAAAAGAAGCCAACTGGAGACACTTGCAGTCTCTGTCTGGCTCCATTGAAATGAATGGAGTGTGGCCATTTTTGAGCTCCCCCCACCGTATGCGGCAACTGCAGATTTTCCAGTCTGCCTTGGAAGTTTCAGCACCCGCCCTATAAGACGACCCCCGGCGTATAAGACAACCCCCAACTTTTGAGAAGTCATCTTATATGCCAGAAAATATGGGAGATGAATATATTTCAGAGAGGAAGGGAGAGGGAGAGATAAAAACATCAATGATGAGAGAGAATCATTGACCAGCTGCTTCCTGCTCATTCCACATTGGGGATTGAGCCCCCAACCCAGGCATGTGTCCTGACCAGGAGTTGAACCATTACCTCCTGGTTCATAGGTCGATGCTCAACCACTGAGCACACCGGCCAGACTACTGTGAGCTCTTTGAGGGTAAAAATAGTATGCTATTCTTTTCTACATTTCATTGCATGGCACAGAATGAACGCTTACAGTACAATTATAAAAGGTATAAATAAAAGACCTCCATCTTCTCTGGGGTTCCCTTCTCTCTCTGGTTTCATGTATTAGGAGAATTGATCAGGTTAGGAAGTTCCTTATTTAAAACTTCAATGTCTCCCTTGAGTTTTCCCTTTTCAATTCATTCACATCCTGAAAATAAATTACTTTCATCTAATAATCTGTGAGTACCTGGACCCCACCATTCACTGAATGGAACCTCAGGGGGAGAAAAGGGCTATGAAGGGAAGTCCTTCATGGGGCTGGGACACTGGATTACTGAAAGCAGCACTGGGGGCTGACAGATGAAGGAAAGGCCATAAGGGGTTCAAGAGGTGTTTATACAGGGCCAGAGTGGCTACCTTTACGGAGATTGCCCTTTCCAAGCCAGTTTAGAGGGATTTGACAGCACAGGCTGCCAATTGTTTTTGTAAACATTTAGCATTTGTAAACCAGCTTGGTGATGCTGGTGTTTGTGGCCAAGCCTGAAAGCGGCACATCCCAACTTCTCCCAAGTTACTAACCTGCACTAAATGGCCTACATCAGCTGTGCTAATGAAGAAAAGAGAAAGGCCCCAAGGCCCCTTCTTCCCCTCATCCTCTTTACCATCCGCGTGGTCTAGCACAGCTTTTTCAGCATATTCCTCTTCATAGGACATTTAGAGTATGTTCCCTGGCTCCTTCCCGCCAGCCTCCCGTGTCTTAATCAACAACACCCTCTCTTCCCAGCTCGGAACACAAGCTTTGCACTCAATGCTCTCCTACGGAGCCTGGCAAATTACCTACCCGCCTTCTTCTGAATATTTATGTCCAAATGCCAGGATGTCGGATGCCCGTCCACTCCCATCGCAGACAACAACCGGCACGGGAGGGGTGTCTCGAAGGTACTCCAAGACAATTGAGATCACATTGGGTCCTCCTTCCACAATGAGCGCCACTACCGGAACGCCTTGGCCGATTCCTGCATTAAAAAAGGAAAAGAAAAGGAAAAAAGAGAAAAGAACACAAAGCCAGCAAACCAAAGAAACAAAAAAGAGAAACAAAAAGCACAAACTAAAATTACTGAGCACAGGGGGAGGTAACAACATACTAATAGGAGGGGATAAAAATACCGAGGGGAAACTTACAGAAAGCCCTTTCGCAGAATGCTCCCACCAGAAAGTCTATTTGACTTTGCTCTTTCACAACAATTAGCAGATGCTGGGGTCAGTTAAGACACCCATGATCATACTTGATAGTTGAGGGCACAGTGAGAAGAGGAGAGAAAGGAATTGATCAGAAGATGAAGTATTAGACCAGCAGCCAAAGATTGGAAGATAAAGGTGAACTTAAGCAAGTCTTGTATGTATTCAAAGGTTCAGTTTGTTATATGAAAAATGGGAAGTTAAAATGCTACCTTCTGGAAGTTATCACAGTGTTTATGCTTAAATGATTCTTTTTATTAAAGACTATGAAAATCAGCTGATGGCACATTTTAACTTGTTGAATCAACCACTGGGTAAGTAATGGGTTTATTTCTGACCGTAAATGATCAGCTTGATTATTGATTCTAAACAGCATAATAGTCATAACAGGTACCAGGGGGCATGGCATCTACCATCTGCCACTACTGAGCAAGGTGCCAGGCACATGATGGTTGGTCAGTAAACATTTGCAGAATTCCGTGGTTTCAGATCTTTCTTAAAGGATTTAAACTATGCATGCTGCAACAAAATACGATGTTATTTTCAAGTAAAAATTGCCTTAACATCAGACTTATGTATGGTCCAACCTAACATATTAAAGACAAATATTAAAAACAAATGTCCATAAGAGGCATGAGAAAGAAACGAAGTTCATTTTTAAGTGTCACGTCAAACATTATCTTTATTTGTTGAATAATGTCCTTTTATTCAGTTTGGTATCACTCTGTATTTTCTCATTCAACCTCCTCAGAATAGTTAGTTCATTGAGCAGTAGCATGATAAAGAGACGGTTTTGTAGATACACAAAGCAGTTATCTTAAAAGAGAACTAATAGAGATTCTGTACCACTTCTACAAATAGGAATTAAAATAAATCTTTAGTGATCTCAATTCTCCCTCTTCCCCTTTTTGCTATGGTTTTATCTTATACTAGTGGCCCAGTGCATGAAATTCATTCATGGGTAGAGTCCCTAGGTCTAGCTGGTGATCGGGGCTAATCTGTGGGGCGACCGGCAGTGCGACTGGAGGACCTCCACTGGCACCCACCTTGGCTGCCCTGGGGCCTGAGAGCTGGGGGCAGCTTCTGAGCTGAGTATCTGCCCCCTGGTGGTAAAAAGCCGGTCATTTCACCAGTCGTTTTACTGGTGGTTCTGCTTTTTGGTCAATTTGCATATTAGGCTTTTATTAAATAGGATTAAGAAACTACTTCCCTGTGAGAAATAATGGTTTGGGGTTTGCTTTCTCACTCCATTAATAAGAGATTTTATTTGACTTGTGTGTGACCTGCTTTACTTCTAAATCAGTTTTTCATCTTGTGCTTGATTTTCATTTTAGAGGAGTGGTTCGAAATGCCAGTTATACACAAAATGGGTGCTGTTTTAAATCAAGTGTAAAAAAAAAAAACAACCCAGAAAATTGTTGCTCAAGGCAAGATGCCAAGATTTCTTTTTGTTCCCCAGAGGGAATTGAGAGAGAGAGAGAGATGACTCATGGTCCCATCAGAGTTTTCTGTATAGAGAGGTTTTGAGAGTTACTCCTTCAAATACAAGGAGAAGGATGTGAAAGGTCATGCTGCTCCCCCTTGATCCAGAAGCCCTTCATGACAGCCGCACAAGGCTGCTTGGAAGCTCTATTTGGATGTCTGTGAGGAAGACCCTGACCCCATTGGTGCTGACTATGAGGACTTAGTACATTTCTCTTGAAAGGCACTTTGCACATTAACTTCTTAGCCTATGTTTTAGAGACTAGGATCTTTGAATACTTTCATGAATCTGATGGCAGCTAGTGACTCATTCTCCAGAAAAATAATTGCACATACGGACAGTCACAAAAATATTTGTATGCAATTTCAAGGATTTCATGGATCTTGATGCCTCCTATTCATGAACAACTTGCTAATGGACTCTTCCATAACCCCGCCCTAAATTAAACACATTGATGTATCTGCAAAGAACATCGGCTTGTGTTCTTTTATGAAGCTCACTGAAGCCTGTCAGACAAGTTCTGGGATGGATTTTCAAACAAACTCTATGCCCAGGGAAACCATATCATGTTATTGCTGCCCATTTGCATTGATTGGCTTAACTTTCCAGGATGAAGTGCAACCTACAGGCTTCTTTTCTCCCTCCCTTCATTTCTCTTTCTTAATTTTGTTTCTTCTATTCATAGTTTCTTTTCTAAATTACATTTTAGGTATAGAGTATTAAAAGAAATTATCTAAAGAAATTCACAAATTTGCAAAATAATATCTAGTATATGACTTCATTAGTAAAGAAAAAGCTTTTTTAAATATCAAAAATTATATATATATAATGAATTTCAGAGAGGAAGGGGGATGTAGAGAGAGATAGAAATATCAATGATGAGAGAGAATTACTGACTGGCTGCCTCCTACATGCCCCACACTGGGTACTAAGCCTGCAACCTGGGCATATACCTTGACTGGGAATCAAACTGTGACCTCCTGGGGATCAAGCCCGAAATCTGGGCATGTGCCCTTGACCAGAATCAAACTTGGGACCCTTCAGTCTGCAGGCCGACGCTCTATCCACTGAGCAAAACCAGTTAGGACAAGAATGGCATTTTTTTTTTTTAGTGTTGACATAAAGAAAACATTTTGGGTCTCTACTGCAGATAGACCTGGATGCCCAGGACATGACCATTTTTTTTTCTTTAAAATATTTTTTTTATTGATTCTTAGAGAGGAAGAGAGAGGGATAGAAATATGGAAACACTGCATGCCCCCTACTGGGGATTGAGCCTGCAACCCTGGCATGTTCCCTGACAGGAGTCAAACTGGTGACCTCTTGGTTCATGGGTCAGTGCTCAACCACTGAGCCACACCAGCTGGGCTACCATTTTCTTTATGCTAAAAAAATAAATTCAATATAAATGTCTTTGAGGAACCTCACACATGTATACTTTAATCAGTTAAACTCCATGAGCATTCACAAAAATAGTTGTTTAGATTTATAGGTTTAAAAATATAATCTATTATTTAGGGGAAAAAAGTTTTATTTTATCTAGATCTCTCAGGGAAATTTTTGTGCACACTTGTTCTTTTAATTTTTGAGGAAAAGTAGGTTAGTTCTTTAGTTGATTGCAATAATTTTTCATTATAACCAAAGACTTGCAGTAGTTCTCAGAAATTTAATTTTAGAGCAATGTAGATTTGTTTAAGCTGGAAGAGGTAAGCTTCTTTCCACTCTTCAGCTTTTATAGTTTTGGAACTGAACGCATTGTAGCCTATAAGACTGTGAGCATGAGCCATGGATTTAGTAGCTATATTCTACAAGATTCCAGGTTGACCAGATTGACCAAATTATAAATTAAACCCCAATCAATTGCATTTTGCAGACTTTAGTCACGTTTTTTTGTGACTGCTATGCAATTCAACCTGGGCTCCCAATAAGCAAAATGTGTCAAAACTGTCTTAAATATTGGGTGTTGTGAGGAAGAATGTCTTAAAATTCCATATGGCCTTTTCCTCTCTATTTATCTCCTCTCTGCTGACATGAGACTGTAATCTATGATAAGTTCAGGCCCTTGTAAAAACATTTGGTGTGTTGTAGTGAAATGCTTAGATAACTGAGAATTTTGATCAAGCTAAATTAACACTTTGGTTTTACGTCAACATCACCATATGTGATCTAAAATGCCCATGAGCCTAAGAAATCACTGATTTTCTTTTGGGAAATGGTTCGTATTTACACAGAGAGAGAATGTAGCAGGTTGGTCTTTAACCACCTATCCTGTGATTATTGCAGTATAGGTCATTTAGAAAGGAGAGTTCGAGTTTTATGTGAGAGGCGACCTCCTGAAGATTTTGAGCAATTCAAGACCGAGTCTGCCAGTGGTGGGCGGACATTTTTGTTTAACAGCTAAAGCCATGTAGCAATAACACAAACACAGTTAATTCACTGACCTTGCCAGCTCTAGCATCAAGTGATTCTTGATTTTGAAGTTTGTGTGGAGAATTCATATGCTTTGAAATCATGCTTATAGTGAAACTTTATCAATAGTTTATGTTGTAGAATTTAAAATTTGCATAGTTAAGTTTTGCATAGAATTAAAAAGCACTGAACATGCATCCTTCATCCAACGTCTCACTTGAATGGCCTGGTCCTTGAGTCAATGGTTGATTCAACCAACAGGTCACATCTCTTGTATATAAATACTGTTGTGATGGGAAGAGTAGCAGTGAAGCTATTTGTCTCACTTTAATGGGCACTCATTTATGGCCTACTTGAAAAGCAATGGCCCAAGTTTGCACAACACCACAGCTTTTCACAAATAGTTTCAGGTTTAGATTCTTGACGTCCTTAATTTTAGTGCCTCTCTTCGGTGGTCTGAATTGTGGGATGGATTTATGAAAACTACATAAAGCTGGTAATTAGTTGTGCTTAACTGACAACATGAAACACTATTCTTGTTTATTCAGTTTAAGGTGCTTCTTACAATTAGGAATATTCTCATTGCATGAATATTCAGGTACAACTGTAGAATACTATTGTTCAGGAAGAGAATAGTTTAATATACTATATTTTATAAGAGAAAACATTATTGGAAATCTTTGAGCTTCTAAGGAGCAGAATGAGTCCAAGAAAATATTTAGACATGACAAGAAAAAAAAATGCATCTAATTTTCACTAGAATATCTCTTCAGTTTTCGATGAAAACAGATGTTTGAGATATTGCCCTCATGTGTTGGAGGTAGGGTACAATATCTATTTAAGATAATAGGACCTTAACTGGAATGTGTCTGACTTCATTTGGAAATGAGTAATAAACCAAAATATCTTTTAGCAAATCCTGATGATGTCCTCAATTAGTGAGTACCAAACCCAGTGCAAGGCAATCGTGTGTGTCATGGTTGCTACACTTTTTTGCCATGATCATTCTGCACCTAAATTGATGCTTAGGAAAGTATTGGAAATATAAAGTAATGCACACACTATTAAGCAAGGTGAAGACACAAGATATTATACATTTAGACACTTATGGTTCTCTAGCAGGAAAGAAATGCCTTGAAAGATGACTGGGGTCTTTCCCTGAGGTTGGGATTTCACAAGGCATAAATTTTCAACCCACTTAGGACTTCACAAAATTAATAACCCAATCCCAAGTAAAGTATTATTTGGAACCATGCACATCCTAGTAGTACAGAAATACATCTTAATATAGTTTGATATCCTCAAAATGTCTTGCCTTGTCATCACCAATTTCTATGGCAACTCCCTTTTTGGTATTTAACTAATGGAACCCCTTCAAATACAACCTTCTAGCATTGAAAGCTAATATAAATATTTCAGGATAAGCAAGCATGTGTATTTTATCTCGGCAATAAAAACCTCAGCATCTGCGAGGTTGTTAAGACATGGAAACCACAGAGTTTGGGTTAATGGGGATGTCTCTCTGAGACAGTGATAGCTGATTAAGAATAATCGTGTATAGCACTTCTTATCCTGGGAACTAAGAATATAAAATCCATTGAATTAATATGGCAAACCCCACTTTTTTTCTGTTTGTTTTGAATATTGTTGAAGTAATCTATTTTGTGAATTATCAGTGCTGCAGGCATTTCCATAGAAATCCTGTCCTAGCTCCCACCAGCAAGCTTTCATTTGGGGCATTGTCTTCTTGCTTTACTTTTCTGTCTGGAAATCAGAGGCCAAAGGACAGAACTGGGGAAATGGGTTGAATGGGGAATATCACAAACCAGACAAGGAGGTCACTGTGGCATGTGAACTGAGAACACCCATCCGTGTTTCCCCTACCCACACTCCCCTGTCAGATAATTGAATGTCCAAAGCACAGAAGGGCAGTCTCACTTGGCTTCTGTCGATGCTGATTTAATTTCAGACCTGCAGTGTGGATCATATTTTGGAATTGGAGCAGAGACCCTGGGCCCGAGGTGAGTGACTGGGAGAGATGGATGGGCCTTCATTTTGGAGCATACATTGATGGTCAGGTTGGAAGCCTGGAAAGCTGCTCTGCTTCTCTCACTTCAAGGGTGGAGTTAGCTGTGAACTTTACCCTAACAACAGCAGGAGGGGTTTTGATACCCTCTTTGGAGAACTCTATACTCAAGGGAGGAGAGAACAATCACTCTTTTTTTTTTTTTTTGGATAGATCTTATTGACTTTTTTACAGAGAGGAAGGGAGAGGGATAGAGAGTTAGAAACATCAATCAGCTGCTTCCTGCACACCTCCCACTGGGGATATGCCTGCAACCCAGGTACATGCCCTTGACCGGAATCGAACCTGGGACCTTTCAGTCCTCAGGCCGACTCTCTATCCACTGAGCCAAACCGGTCAGGGCAATCACTCCTTTTTGATTGTCCTTAGTCCCTGGAGAGCAGCACATCTTGTACTTTGCAAACTAGGCCGGGACATTTGCCTGCGCTCTCTCTGGCACAGTGGGCCCCACACCGGGGGTTTGCCATGGTTTCAGTGGCCTTTCCTGGAAGCACTTGTTCACACAACACCACTCCCATTTCTACCCTACACTCTGAAAGCTCTGAGCTCTCCCACTCACCCGCTTTGATTGAGATTGTGGGCTCCGTGTCTGGAACTGGGCTGGACCTGTCCTGTCCGTGATCTCAGACTCTGATTCTCAGTCCTGTGATTAACCACAACCTTCGTTTGTCTGCTGGCTTCCTGGCGATTCCCACTTTCCCTCTCAGCATGGGCCACTGGGCTATTTTACCTCCTGCTACTGTAAACTTTGACAGCACGACTAGACTTCACAAAATTAATAACGTATTATTTGGAACCATGCACATCCTGGTAGTGCAGAAATACAGCTTGCTATAGTTTGACATACCCAAAATGTATCTAACAAACAGAGTGGGTACATAGTTCACAGAGTTGTTCTGAGTAATAAAGAGGTTATTATTTATAAAGAGCAATTAGAACAGATTCTGGCACTTAATAAAAACAACATGGTTAAACAAATGCAAATATATTCTTTACATTTATTAAGCTTATATAATGTCTCTACTTTAAATCTATAAATTTCCCATGAAGATGAAAACAAAATAAATGTATTTTATATGTTTAAACCAAAAGGAGGCTCTGAAAAAGAAATAATTTGAAATATGCTCTTCCAAAGTGTAAATAGTCTCTCTCACAGACCAATAATATGCTTAGGAGGCCCAATTCCTTTCCCCTGCATCCAAAAGCTAAAAGTTTCTGTTTGGGGGTAGGTGATTTTTTTGTATCACTCCCCAGATGCCTTCCACAGGGGCCTCTCCTCAGTGCTTCAATCAGCCTGTTACGTCTTTTGAGTCCTGTGGGTTGGACAAACATACAAATGCCAAATAACAAAACCAATAAACCACAAAACACCTCCAAGTATATTACATGCTAATAAACTTACTTAGCTTTTGACTCAGTCAATGGAAAACAATTATTCCCTTGTGGCTAGAGACTCTGATTGAAATATTCTGCTATTCATGTCCATGTATAACTAGGACATCTAAACAGCATTCCACATGAATCATTTCAATAGAAAGCCAACAGCCAGTCCCATGGGTTTTAAGGCAAGTATTAGTTTCATAAAAGGAAAGCCCGAGTTATTTTCTTTGGGACCATTGTTTGCAGGATTGATGTTTTAATGTAATTGATCTAAGTCTATAAAAAATTTCACCCGAACAAAGCTATAGTCCTCTTAGTCTCTGCTCTGCTCAGAACCCACATCAAAGGCATTTCTTGCCTTCTCAAG
The DNA here is from genome assembly GCA_004026665.1 of Murina feae. NCBI lineage: Eukaryota > Metazoa > Chordata > Mammalia > Chiroptera > Vespertilionidae > Murina > Murina feae. The sequence goes on along the minus strand of PVJC01005844.1, from coordinate 29,005 downwards.
TGCAAAGTAATCAGAGTATTTCTAATTCATTTTACTTTTTAATACTTTGTCCACACTCTCCCATAATTGTGCCAGGATCTAGGTCCATAGCCTGTACAAGTTCCTTTGGCTTCTTGACAGAAATTAGTAAGCAACAGAGCAGCCAAGGGGATTATGGATGGAAAAAACATTCGAAGACCTAGCCTACTATGCAGAGCAGACCTGGGTAAGAGAGGCAGACAGCAAGAAAGAGGGAAATGTTGCTGGTGGTGTTTGTATTAATTTGCCTTTCCAAAATTATTTTTAAAAATCTCTTTGCATCAATTAAGGGAGACTGCAATTTCTTTTCTCTGCCCCAAATGCAAAAGGTTCTGTTCTTCGAAGAATGTTCTTTTTTTATTTACTTTCTGTGATGAACTGATACTCATCCTTCAATTCCCAGATTCAAAGACAAGCCTTCCTCAGGTTCCTCCCTGTGGCCACCTCCCACTGGTAGGCAGGATTAGCCATTCTCATTTGTATATTTTTATAGCATTTGCTTTTTTAAAAAAGCACATGACAATAAGTATGTACCTTACATATGTCTTGAAGTTTCATCTCATTAATTACATGTTTGAACATGTCTTTTCTCTGGCAGGTTTATATTTACATTCCCAGCATATTCAGTGCTCTATGCAGAGTAGCTTATCACTGGGGTACAGCAAGGAAGGCAGGGTACTAAATTACCATTAAGTATATCCTGACTTTTTCATAGGTTAAATGACATTATAGGTATTTCTACAGAAATTTTAAATGTCTTTATAACATAAGAAACTTTCTCTCAAACAGCTGAGATCCAGGGTACTCGGATCTGATTTAAAATTTTATGAAATTAGGAATTATGCCAAATGCCCAGTGTCTATGCCCATTGGTTTTCCCATGGATGACTGAGATTGCTTCTTAACTAATTTTTCACAACAATTTTCGCATCAGTGTTGATTATTATCCATAAACACAGTCTTCTCTGTAATCACAATCATTAATGGGTTCCTATTATTTATAGATAAAAGCCCAAATCCTTTCACGTGACCGACAAGACTCCCATATTCTGGACTCCACCTTCATTTGCAGCCTTATCTCCCTCCAGAACTCTTCGTTTACTCTGATTCTGGCCTCATCAGATTGTTTTCACGATCCTCTCTCTAGGATTACTTAACTTCCCGGTAGCCATCCTCATGTTTAGAGAGGAGTCTCTTTCCGAGTCCTGATTTCATGGGGAAGGGTTTTCCCTAAGCACATCCTTGGGCTTTCTATGCTCATTTACTCACATGGCTCCGTGGTAAATTTGAGAATAAGTTGGGTTGCTCACTTAGCCTCACTTCTCTCCCTTTCGGCATCTGCCTGCCTGTAGGAAGCCTGAGATCACTGGCTCCTTCAGGGGTCCTGCCCCGAAGGCGTGTAGTGGGCTGGAGGTGGAGGTAAAGGCTCACCGTGAGATTCTACCTAATTCAGGGAAGTCACTATCCTACTAAGCCAACAGACTTAAAACCATGTGTGCTAGCTTGTCCCCCAACTAAAAATGGTATTTTGAATTCCATCAAGTACCTCTTTTATTTCTCAGATTGTTCAGAACTTGGCTAAGGAAGAGAGGTGCTGCTTACTAGTACTGTGGGCCCTCAGAGATGCCAACTCCATCTCCCAAGTCCAGTTCAGAGGTTACTGATTCCTGAGGCCCTTCCCCACTCTCTCAGGCAGTATTAGTTATTCATTCTTGTGTAGTCCCACTGTTGTGGTTGTTTACATATACCCCTTGGGACAGGGACCCCTACCCCTCTTAGACAACATTCTGGTTTTCACAGGGCCTCACTTAGAAGGTAGTTCAAATAAATACTTGGGAAATAAAATTAAAATGTACAACACCCAGGGTCTATTATACCTTGGGACTAACACAGCCGAAGGGATAGGAATAAATTAGTGCTTATAAAGGGACTGAGTGTCATATATCAATACTATTGATGTAGCTACTGGAAGTGGAGATGACAGCCATTTAAATGGCCCCATAGTGTCCTTTCACAGGTCTTAATTACTGGGCCTCACCAGTGGTCAGGGACCTAGAGAAGAACAGGCTGAGTGAGCTGGGTGGATGCTCACATTTCACTTGTCCATCTTGATTAAGTCTGGAAGAGTCCAAATTCTTAGGGACTTGAAGAGGCAATTTCAGTTCAGCTGTCTTGTACTTTTAAATTGAAGCCTTTCTATTTCTCAGAATTGGACCCAGCTGGAGTCCCACGTCCTGGCCATTGGGGAGAAAGATGTAAGCAAAGATTTACCTTCTTCCCCTTGCTGGAAGGAGATCCATGAAAACGATGAATTCCTCTAGTTGAAATGAATAGGGGACTATATGACGGAAATGGAAACCTGAATTCTGTTTCCTCTGAGGTGATTGATATGTTTTAGCAGCTAAGATGCTGTAGTAGGCTAGGAGTGACCTTCATTCATCACCAAAGTTATTAAAATAGCTGACTACCATTATCATATATGAGACAAAGAAAGGGTACTGGTTATTTGGGATCTAGTAATGGTATTCAGTACAATTTCTCAGCAACCGTTGGAAAAAGTGATACATTTTTATTTGATTATCTGGGCATCTTTTCCAAAAGATAACACAAATCCAATCTGATCGAATCTTTACCGTGACTAAATCCATAGTGAGAAATATAGGTGACAATGTCATGGGGAATCTTCTTTCCTCTGGTTGCAAGTTTCCATGTGAAGGGAATCCCATTAGTGTGACACATCTAGTCTTTATGGTTCCCTTACTCTCCTCCACATGTAGAACTGAGTAACCTGATCAGTGGTGACTAGTACCTGTGTTTCTCAATTGGATGTAACTATTCTACTAAAATTCTCCACTGAGGAGGATTTAGCTTCTTTTTTCCCCCATGTCCTCGTGCCAGTCAGTGACATTAGTAAAAGTATCTGTTGTAGACCCAAACTTTTCCTCTGGTTGACTGTTTGGAGTTGGAGGTGAGCAGGTGAATCCATTTGGCCCTCATATTAAGACATTATCTCTAATAACTTCATCATTAATAAAAATGACATTTCGATCTTCATCTGCCTGGCTCCTGTGTCCACTCTCAGTCATTTGAAAGTTGTCCCATCCAAGAGTGAAGTACAATTGTTTTGGGCTTCCTCACGCTTCAACAGCCGTGAATTGCAACACTGTCCTTTCTGTTTCTGGCTTCATTTTGCAGCACATCTAACAAACTGGAGCCTCCTATTCAAGTTTGTGAACAGGAATTTATTTTTTAGGTGCAAATATGGCCTTCTCTGAAAGATAAGTATTTTCTTGAGGTCATAGCTCCTAAAGAAATGACAATTTCCATATGGAAGAAAGACAATTACAAATGGAGCCAAAGCAAGGTTGTTTATGAATTTCAGGGTTGCAGTGAATGATTGCATGTAGTGAAGTCCACGGGCCAATTGGCTAAAAGCAGTTCCTCTCTCCCTTCGGGAAAGCAGCCCTGAGCACTTACTAGGTCCTGGGCACTCAGCCAGGCAGGTTGCACATGCTTCCTCAGTCTGCTCAACAACCCTGTGATGGCGATATTATTATCCTCATTTTACTGTTAAATAACCTGAGGCATAGAGAGTAAGCTGCATGTCGGAACTAGGTTTCAAAGAGACCTGCTAGGAATTGCAGAGTCCACACTCTGTACTCCACTGGGTTGTCTCTCACTAGGGTGACCATATGATTTATCATACAAATGCCAGGGCACTTGCAAGTGAACAGGTCATCATTAATTGTTACTTTGGATGACGGGTACAAACTGGAACTGGACAAACCAGTACACAGGGTCACTATCTCTCTCTCTCATGTCTCAGGGCCTAAAACTCATGTCTGGCAGATTTTAAAGATAGATGCTGTCCTCAGATATTTAGAAAGGGGCCAGGGTTTGTTCATTGTTCTTTATTGCATCTTTTCCTGATTAAAAAGGCCAAGACTCACAGATGCCCTTCCTGGCACCAGGTTTCCAGCTCCATCTAAGCCACAGCTGTTTATTATTAGACATATTCCCCTAAAACACAGAGAGGTGAAGCTCCCGGGAAGGATTAGATCATTAAGCAAAGGAAAATAGCAGGAACCAGACAGCAGCACCTGCATAAACCCTGGAGGGGGAAAGACTGGCTGAAAGTTCCTCACATATTCTAACATATCCACGGTGGTGCTAGAAACAAACCTCTTCTACTTTTCTCTCATAAATAAATGTCTCATTACGTTTTATCACTTAAGCACGTCAAAATGCCTGATGAGGAATCAGGAGACAGTCATGGCCCAGGGGCAGGCAGTGGGTGCTCTGGGTCCTTAGTCACTGAGGGTATTTAAACTCCTTAACCTGCTTTGTCATGTTTGTGTGCAACAGCCACTTGGCTAGTTCCTACTGCTGCCACCATGAATCACTTGACTATAATAATAAGTGCAAGTGCCATCACTCTGAAGAGTGGGCTATCCTAGCGTGCTATATAAGGAAGTGGCGCTCTAAGGACTGCCCTGAAAAGCTTAATCCATGTATCGCAAATTATCACAACAAGGGGTGTGAAGAAATGACCATTTCAAGTTCTCAGCTCTTCTGATTAGTGTCTGCTCCAACGCAGAGACTCTCAAGTTCAGCAAGTGTCAGAGTTACCTGAAGGAGCAGTTAAAACACAAACTGCCGGCCTCCATCTCTAGAGCAACCATGGGATTTGAGAACGTGTATTTCTGACACGTTCCCAGGTGGTGTTATTGCTCTGGTCCATGGGCCACACTTTGAGAACCACTGCCCTGGCGTAAAGCCGCAGGGAGAACAGATTCCCCGCCCCGCCCCCCCCTCCCCCCCCTCCCCCCCGCCCATGCAAAGGAGTGAAATCCAAGATGTGCCCCCTCAAGTAAAGTAAGATGAAAGCCCATGGGCCAGGACTGAAACACCCATGTTTGTTTCCAATAGTCTATTTCCAAGTCTACACCAGGAGTGAGCAAACTTTTTCTGCAAAAGACAAGATAGTAAATATTTTCAGACTGGCATGCCAAATGGTCTCTATTGCAACCATCTCTGTGCTCAGCTCTGTCCCTGGAGCTCAGAAGCAGCATGGATGGTACATGAATGAGCATGGACATGGCTGTGTGCCAATAAAGCTTTATTTACAAAGACAGATGGCTCACTGGATTTGGCCCATGAGCCACAGTTTGCCAATCTTTGGGTCTAACTAATGTGATAAAAATGATTCGCATAAGGCAACACCTGTTAGTTTGCCAAGCCCGAGCATGCCTATGACCAAGTTGGAAACCAAGCATTGACACCTGTTCTACTTGTATGTGATTGACGCAATATGTCCTTATCAGAACATACACACTCTTCTTGCTAATCCAGTCCTAGAACCAACTACTTAAAAAGGACTCTTACCACTTCATCCCATTTAATACATTCTCTACTTGCTACTATGCCTAAGAGTAAAGAATATCTTTTCTGTGTAGCAAGGTCATTTTTGGAGTTACTAATTACTTTATATTTTGTTTTCCAGTGCTCTTTCTATCTCCTCATTTCACAAAAGGCACACCAGGCTGTCTTTTCTCCTGGGAGGCTTGCATTGCTGACCTGAAGAGAAGCTTCCCAATAACTTTTGTTAAAAACCTAAGGCACTGCCCTAACCGGTTTGGCTCAGTGGATAGAATGTTGGCCTGGGGGCTGAAGGGTCCCAGGTTCAATTCCGGTCAAGGGCATGTAGCTGGGTTGCAGGCACATACCTAGTGGGGAGTGTGCAGGAGGCAGGTGATCGATGTTTCTAACTCTCTGTCCCTCTCCCTTCCTCTCTGTAAAAACTCAATAAAATATATTAAAAAACAAACAAACAAAAAACCTAAGGCACTGATGTCTGGAAGGGGAAGAAGATAAAGGCAAGTATGCTGATGGGGAGAAAGGGAGAAAGTGACCCAACCCTGGCACTGGGAGAGGGGACTAGCAGCATCCCTAATGGTCAGTTCCTGGGTCTCTTATTTGACCTGCCAGCGGCATTTGGCCATTTCTTTCTCTTCTTCTTGCTCATTCCATATGGCCCCACAGGCCTCCTGAGGTTTTTCAAACACGCTGCCCATGTTTCCACCTCAGCACCTTTAACTGCTGTCCCCTCATCTAGAAATGCTCTAGACATGTTCTACCCAAATTACCCTACAGCTTGCTCGCTCACTGCCTCCAAGTCTTTCCTGAAAAGACATCCCCTTTATAGTGAGGCCTTCCCACCACTCCCTTTCAATTGCAACTCCTTCCCCGCACCGCCTTCTCTGCAATACCTCTCCCTGGCACTTATCACTACAGAATACACTATATTTTGTTTATTTTCTGTCTTCTCTATCCAAATGTAGCTCCATAGGGATGTGATTAGCAAAGGCACTTGGTCTGAGGGGGACTGCTATGAAGTGCACCTTGGCATGCCAGACCCGAGGCTGCTGCACCCTGAGCACTGGTGACATCAGCTGTAGAAAAATCCCATTGGCTTTCCTCAGGGCGGGAGCACCAGGGCCCTCTGCCCCAGCAGCCAAGCAGGCTTGGCAGTCACTGTATCAGCGGTAACCTTGGCTGAGGTAAGTTAAGAGGCCCTTTCCCAATTTTCCAGAAATACTGTAAGCATGAGAGGGGCAGGGTCAGAGAGAGGGAGGAGACTGAAGGTGAGGGGGGAGAGGGGGAGGGGGGGGGAGAGAGAGAGGAGCAAGAGGGAAGGAAGAGAGAAGGTGGGAGTTAGGGTGAGAAGGAAAAGAGGGAGAGAGACCAGGAAGGTGGAGAGAGATATATATCTAATAAAGATTACACTGAATTTACCAAAACTAGATAAAAGGAAGCTTAGACTTGGGTTTATCTGAATTAAGGAAAGAATTTACTATGTGACATTTCCTAAATACTGAAATTTATGTACAATAATGTATACTCACTACAATGACTCTTATTCCTTGAATAATAAAACCAAATAAACTAGGAGAATGAAACAAATCCTGCTCCATGCATGCCAAGAAAGCAGAACCTACATGTGCATAAACCAGGGGCAGTGAGATTTTTGACTCCCCCCCCACATTCCTGAGGTAGGAATGCCATGTTTAATTGCCTCCTCCTGTGGGATCTCCCCCAGATTTCACAGGAAGTTGTGCTGTGCACCCAAGTCAGTGCTCACTGCCTGTGGAAGGAAGACATGCTGCTAATGAGGAAGGTTCAGCTCTGATCCGTTTGCTACTAGAAAAGCTGACTCTTCAGTCCGCACCCCTCATTTAGCAAAGGTCCACCTGCTTTTTTCTCCCCTGCCTCATTCCAGCAGGAACTGTCCACAGAACCCCGCACGGACACAGAGACACCAGGGCTCATTAGCCACCAAGAACCGTTGATTCTTTGGCCTGAGATTTGGGATGGCGGTGTTTGCCTGCGGGGTGGTGGCAGGTGGAACTCCATGCAGCATTTGAAATCTGGCCTCATAAAACAGGGACTGCCTGCTCAGTGAGGGGAATAGCTGCTTATTCATTTCACTAATGGGTACCCAAAAAGAAAAAAAAACACATCAGCTGTCACTAATTTGGTCAATAATAGGGCATAACATCTTTAGTATCACTTTTCTTGGGGGTTAATGATCTTTAGCTAATAGCTCAAGGTTAAAAGATTTTTATTTTGTTAGAATGTCTGACAACTCTATTAGTGGCATTGTGGGAGCACTATTCCTAGTCATTGTGCAAGCTCATATGAATTATACTTCCACTCTTACATCCATTAGTTTCAATGGCTTGAAATGCTCCAAATAATTATTTTGAAGGGATGGGGAAAATATTTTCAGTTCTAGGAAGGAGTTTTGAAGGGTCCTCTGATTAAATTCCCTGGCTTCATTCATTTCAAGCAACTTAAAATCTCAGCCCACATCCTATGTAATAAAGAGGGAATATGCTAATTAACCCTCATGCTGTCACAAAGATGGTGGCACCCACAGCTAATAAGGAGGGAATATGCTAATTGACTTCCCCATCCTCAAAGATGGTGGTTCCCACAGCCACAAGATGGCAGCATCCAGTCCCCTCAGCCCTGCCAGGGTAGCAGGCACAGGGCAAAGCTAGACCCGCCCCCAGATGGGCCCAGCCGCTCCGCATGCCTGTCTTCAGAGTCCCCCAGTCCTCTTAACCACCCAGCTTCCCAGGGCCAGCCTGAGGTGCAGGCAAGCCTCAGATGGTGGCTGCCTAGCCACCCAGGACTGCCCAAGGCTTGCATTGCCAGCAGTGGCAGCAACAGAGGTATGATGGGGGCATCGCCTTCCCCTGATTGCTGTGTCACCTCCAGCCCCTGAGGGCTCCTAGACTGTGAGAGGGGGCAGACCAGGCTGAGGGACCCCGCTCCAGTGCATGAATTTTCATGCACTGGGCTTCTAGTTGTTTTTTTATAAGGCCCTTAGAGAATGAGATGACTTCTCTAAATATATCCCACTGTAAAATTGTTGATTATGGCAGAAAAGTACTCAGTCAGCACAAGTTTTCTCATTAACTTTATGTTTGTCTAACTTTCTGAAGTTAGCTATGCATGTCTACGAAATGGATTGATCCTAATCTAGACTGAAAAGCAGCCATGGACAATTATCACTTTAAAGAATGAGGGCAAAATCAATAGGTGTTTCTTTTTCTGCATAAATGAAAATAATGAAGCCATGATAGCCTTGGCAACTACAGAAAATATATTCTCAGGCTCTAAAGTCCTAAGGCAGAAACGATGTAGCAACAAGAACAGGAACACAGTGCCGTTTTCCAGAGTGAATGCTTTCATGCAAATGACAGAAGCATGGGCGAGGGTATTTTCTGGACCTGTTCCTATCCATCTATCCTCCCTGAGTCTTTCTATGTATTATTGCATTATTATTTGTCCTTCCTTTATGGCTTTGAATACCTAAGCTTATCTATTGTAGTTTTATGTCAGACTGGAAACCAGAGCTAAAAATAAGGCCAGAAAACCAAATGTTGAGGTTTGCTCTAAAAATTTATTGAGCACCTACCTGCATGTGCCAGGCACTGTGCTCGGTTTATAGCGTGACACACATGACACACTTGAGTGAGATCCGGCCTCTGCTCACAAGGGGCTCACAATCTACAGGTGACGCGGGCCAGTGCAGGCAGGTAGACAGAGAACCACTCTACCGAAAAGAGCCAGTGCCAAAACAGAGGTTTACAGAGAGTGCTGTGGGAGTATGGAGGATGTGGTGACAGACTGAGCCTAAAAGATCATGGTGCGTGTGTGTGTGTGTATGTGTGTGTGATTTCCTAGAAGAGAAGATTCAGAACTGAGACTTAAAGTGTAAGTTTTGCCAATAAGTAGAGTAAAGGAGACATTGAAATTTCACCAAATGCCAAAACAGAACAAAAACATATGTGATAGGTTATGTCATTTAAAGGACACTGCAAATAGCTCAGAATGAGTGGGACATAAGAAGGAGAAGGAGGAGAAGCTAGAAAACAAGAAATAATAAAGACATGGACAGTCTTTTGATAGGGAAACAGGAAGAGGTTGGGTCTGAGCAAGAATGTTTATGTTATTATGAAAGGAACCTATTAGATCCAACCAGCAAAGTAAACTTCGCTGACTTTGAGACCATATGCCAGTCAAACATTTGCAACTCAGATCTTTCTGATCTGAAAGGAGAGCTCAGCATTCTTTCCTGCTCTGGAAGAATCCAAGGCCTTATAAAAATCGTGGATATTTCCCCTATTACACTCATTTGTTTACAGAAACTGTTCCAGTCCCTGAGCAAGTATTTCTAATGTGGAAGAGGCTCTTTCCTCAAAAAGAGAGAGCTCCTTGCTTGAATAGGAAAATGAGTCAGATACACAAGACAGGCAAACACTAAGAAATAGGTTCCACTCAAATTTGTTCCACTCTCTCAACATTATTCTTTTGACTCCATTGTTGTCTTGATTGACAAAGTGACTTTTCATTAACAAGCGTGACAAACTTTTCAGTGACACAGCAACTATGTCCAGCCAAGACGAAGAGAGAGCAGATGCCTAAACTGTGCTGGCTTCTTCACACAACCTATTCTTTAGAGGAAGATTCTTTACAAGGAGCACATTCAGTTGAGAACATCCAAAAACTGGCAAGTCATCACATTAACTGATTATGAGTTTGGTATTGGTATTGTGGATGGTCTTTTACGCGATTTGTGTCTGCCAGCAGTAGAAAGTCTGCATGACTGGGACGAACAGGTTAGAGCAACCTCAGAAGGCAATGCTATGTTCCCGATATACATGTAACCTTCCCAGAGGAAATTTAACTTCCTTGTCAAGTCATGTGATTTGAACCCAGGGCTTTCAGTCTTTGAAAATATAAATCTGCTGCTTCCTACTTTCAGGACTTCCTGAATGAAGTTCTGCCATGACCATTAACGTACAGAGTTGTTGTTTATCTCATGGAACAGTTTCGGGCTCAGTGATGGAAAATTTCATGTCATGGTTACCCCAATGCATTGGATGATGGTGCAATGATCAAAAAAGATGCCAGTGATGACAATTGAACGTCCCTTTGCCTTCCCAGCCTCCTTCATATATTCTCAGGCATAGGATGACAAAGGGAAGTCCACGAGTCACATGAAGAAAGACTGTAGCCATGGGCACACGATCAGGAGCTCCTCTGTGTGCCTCCACCCCCACCCTCCATGCCATCACCCTGTTCTACTTTCCGCTCGTGCTGTTCCTGTGAATTCCTCCACCGTCTTGACACTGGGCACTGTCCGCTGCCCAGAGTTCTGCCAGTGATTAATTTCACCTAAACTGACGCTCAAAACTTGTCTGGCATAGTTTGTGTCCAAATAGTTATTGAATAAAATAAGAACCTCTAAATCCTCCAAGGTAACAGAGTTTTAGGGGCGTGTCTTTTTGAGTAAAATAATGCTTTCTTATGTAGGGTGAAAAGAGCAAGGGTTATAGAATCACGTCAGTCTAAGAAAAGAATTCCTGCCTGAATGTTTTTATGTGAAAAGAGATAATACAGATAAAAAATGCCAAGCATAGTGCTTGGATCATACAAGGACCTCAGTGAATGCTCATTCCGGCCTCCCTATCCTACATGGTATTTTAAGACGATAAATAAAAAGAAGTAACTAACTCTGATGTGGTTGGATGTCTTAGAGAAGAAGGAGACAAACAGCAATCATAAGAAAGAATACTATTACGAATTTCTAAAGGAAATGAATGATTCTATGGTTATTTTTCTTGGTTGGGGTTTAAGAGGAAATTCATGTTGTCCATTAATTATACTTACCAATTTGGTCTAATTGGCAACTACCCCAAAATGAATAAAACAAGCGGGACTCAAGAGAGAAAAACGGCAGGCATCCTGTCAAAAAACAAAATCTTTGAAATTTCTACAACCCAATGGTTGGATACACTTTTATTAAAGCAGACCGATCACCCAATTTATATAAATTTATACATGTGATGGCAATAGAAGATGCACATTCAGAATTACGCAAAGCATCAAATAGCCCTTCTGTACCATCTATAGATCATCCCATCACTCCTTCACCTAAACAGGTCCTTAAAATCACCATTCTCTTTGCTGAGAGGGTATCCTTCCATTATTCTGTCTCAGCCTAGCTGATTGCTGTGGTGGTTCTAGGGCCAAGAGAATTAACTCATGATAGGTACCTGCAACAATGCTTAGCATTTAGTAAATTCCTCCAGAAATGTTAGTTGTTACAACACTAATTATAATGAACCTTTCAATGCTGTGTTTTTTCTAAGACTGAACAAGAACTGAATTTCCTCCTTCCTACTTAAAAAAAACAACTTTCTGATTTCTGGAGATGTGTCCTCTTCTCAGGTGATGAGCTACTTTTGACCTAAAAGGAATACTTTTTTTCAGAGGCTAATGTACTTAATTTCTTTTTAAAGAAAAATTGAAACCAAGATCAACTTGTCATTCAGTATGTGCAACATTATGTACTGAAGAGATGGCCATATTTCCTTCTCCTTTCTTTCTCTCGTTGGTCAAGAAAATGACTGGTTAGATAGATAAATAGACATGTCATGTATATTGATTATATCTATATCATATACATCTCTATCACCTTTCTTCTATCTATCTATTATCTATCTATCTATTTATCATCTATTATCTTCAAAAAAAGTCATCAAAACTATTTCATTAAAATAGGTCTCCTACCAATTTGGCTGTTCTATCCCTCGCTGGGAGATAAATTTAATGGTAAACATCTCTCTGCAGTTGTTAACTTACTGAACAAGCTAGCTTTGGGTTAGATGACTCAGGCAGTGTCTCATTTCAAAGGGAGGCCTCTTCGCTGGCCTTCTTTAATTTTCCCCCGAAAACAACATGTTTGGAGGACCCCAGACCCTCACATGAGGCCTTCTGGCCCTAGCTTCCTAGGATCAAGCCAGACTTGCAGAGCAGCCTCAACGGTGGCAGTTGTTGGCAGTCAGTGGTTGGGCAGCGACCAGCTAATTAGTCAGAGGCATAGTAGTGTCTCACCCCACTTTTCACAGAATTTGGTAAATCCTCACTGCCCATAACCTGTCTGAGCTGCCTTTTCATAAGAATGTACTCGTTGGGGAAAGCGTAAAACAATATTCCTCGAAGCACAAACTATAAGGCTGGTTCCTCTGGATTCTCAATAATTTGCAAAATAACAAGCCAAGAGTAACTACTGTGTATTTTCCAGAAAGTTACTAATTAGCATGTTCCTGAGAACATAAATTTGGCTTGGGAGCCCAGGCCTCTTCGGGCTGCTATGCCACTGTGTACAGCGATTAGACCTCTTGCTGAGTACTATGAGCAAAGCCCCAAATAGACAACAATACAAACCCTACTGGAAATGCAGCATGAGCATTTGCTCATGGAACCACACTCAAAATGGACTTAGCTACATTTTCTGTGCAGAGTGAACAGCACTGTTGTGTTTTCAGTTTATTTCTTTATACCCATTACCAAATCCTAATGAACAAAATGACATTTTAGTGATGGTCAATCAGATTTGCTGCATGGTTAAAAATGGAAAGTTTGGGTATCAGGTGTCCATTGAGTGTGACATCAAATATCTTGATATTTCCTTAATTATCCTTCAGGATGTAGTGGAAAAATGTTCTCAAGGGGGAAAATGAGGGAATAAAGGACTAAGGATTTTGCGTCAGAAGAGCCTGATGCCCTAAGATCCTGCTTTTGTTCCTTGCTCAGGTGCACAGAAAACCTTTTTCTGATTTGAGTTTCTCTGGTGCAAAATTAAATGAAATAAGAAAAAACTTCCCAAATCAAGGTAGAGACCATGCTGAGCAAAGAGCTGCAGACTACAAGTGGGAATTCTGAGTTCAGATAAAAGCTGTGCCACCTAATTCACTACATAAGTTTAAGCAGGACACTGATCTTTTCTAAGTGGTTTTTTCCATCTTGAAAATGAAGGCAATAAATTAATGAAATATATGTAATATATCTATATCTTTATCCATAGCTATATCTATACCTATATCCATATCTATAGGTATACCTATATCCATATCCATACCTATATCTAACCTATGTCATCTATATAGGTATGCCTATATCATCTCTATCTATATTATACATATATGTCTAATGTATGCATAATGTCCCATCTATCATATTATTCTATAGTTTACCTTCATATCACCTTATTAAGATGATTTGATTAAAGGTAAACAGTGAAATACATAACTTCTTATGATTCTAATGGTCATCTTTCCTAAAAAATTAATCCTAGTTCACATGTAATCCTAGTTTATATTTGCAGCTGAAATTTTGCTTAAGACAGGATAAGTAATTAATTAGCCTGCACACTGTTCATTAAATTTCTGGATGTTGAAAGTTTTCAGCTACATCACTTGGCATCATTGCCTGCATTACATCTGTCAAAATCTTTCTTAAAATACCTCGGCCTGTACCCTTACGAATACTCCTCCAGATATTTTCTCTGTCTGAATTCCTATTGCACTTTGTGTCACCGAAGGGCCTTTAACACTTGCTGCTTTACAATGCAGCTCTTTGCACACTGAGAGGCAAGAGAGCACAGTGGTCGAGGCATGGATGCAGGCTTCTTGGGTCTGCCACTTAATAGCAGTGTGACCTTGGGACTGTTCCTTGATCTCTTTGAGCTTCAGTTAACTTTTTGATCAATGGGAATAACAATAATGCTACTCACTTCATAGGCTTGTTATAGGAATTAAATCAGTTTTGTTTTTGTAAAGGGTTTAGAATACCACTTAGTAAACACTAATTATTAATGTATTTGTAAAACACTAAATTGTTCAAGTGTACAGCTAGGTCTTATGTATCTTGCATCCCCTACAGTGCTTTGTATATTATAAGCACACAAGCAAAGACTGGTAGAGTAAGACAAGTACTATGAAGGGGAAATATAAGAGAGAGAGCAATCACTATTCATTTTAAATGAAAGGTATTTGGAATTCTCATTTTTGCCACATTTTGAAAAGCTGAACTTCTGACATGTGCTTTGGCTCCATACAAAGCATCTTAAAAGTACAGAGGAATAAAGAACGTACTGGGAGACACTGTTTCCCCAGGGAGCATGGCAGACAACCTTTCGCATGCAACAGCTGCTGAACGAGCTGTTGAGCGAGCTGGGTTCCATCACGGAGAGTAGGGCCCAGAGAGAAGGGAGCTGAACTTTGGGGGTGCCCAGGAGCATGAAGAAGGAAAAATAAAGAAATCTAACTTTAATACGTTGTACTCACAGTAAAGATACAAGAGTAGGAAAGTTTCAGTAGCCCCATTATAGAGTACTAGAGTATCTGGTCATGACCAAGGATTGGGGATAAACTTAGGCTATTCTGCCATTCACCACCTCTTAATAGGAAAGATAATTTTGCTTTCAGTTTATCATCAAATGCAAGCATCAAACCTATTGCCTTGGTCTCATAATTTTTACACACATCCTTTACATGAGATTTGAGAATATTATTCTTTATGAGGTGTCCTTAACCAGCCCATCCCCCTAGATTTTCTGACTTAATTCTTTCCATTTGTCTTAGAAGGAGTGGAGAGTTGCCAGCAGACTCAGTGAACAAGGGAAAACAAAGCTGTGCTGGCTCCTTACCCACAGATCAAGGATGACAGTATATGCACTCAAGGGAAGAAGGTACTAAACTCCATTACATGGATAGGCATACTACTTCCTCCCTCCCTCTCTGCCTTCTTCATTCCCTTCCTTCTTTGCAACTTTAATCCCCCCTTTTCCCTTCTCTTCTCTCTTCCCCTCCTCTCTATCTCTCTCTCTTTCTCTTATAAAATATATATTTGCTCATGTAAAAAACATGGAAAGTGTCAATTCTCATTTTACCTTTCCCATCTCAAGTCTCATTCCCTAGAAGCTGCAAATAATAATTGTTCACCTGTGTCCTTTCAGATGTTTTGTAAGTTTACAGGTATATTTGTATATACATATATACACATAGATATGTATATCTAATCTAATAAAAGAGTAATATGCAAATTAACCATCACTCCAAGACACCTAAGCCACACCCATCAGCCAAGCCACACCCCCAGCCAATCAGAGGGGCTATATGCAAATTAACCCAGCCAAGATGGCAGCTGGCAGTCATGGAGCTAGAGCAAACAGAAGGCTTCCGTTGCACCAGCAATGAAGGAAACTGCCTGCATAGGCTGGCTGGGCCTCTGCTCAAGGCAACAATGTTTCAATTATAGAAGCCATGGAGCTGAAGCAACCAGGAGGCTTTGTTGCCTGCCTAGGCCTCCACTCAAGGCAACAAAGTTTCAATTATAGAAAATAAATAAACTCCAGAAACCTGATTCCAGCCAGCCTCTCTGGGACCTTGGGTCAATGAGAGCTGTGGGCAGCCTGAAATGGCCCTCAGCCCCTCACCCAGGCTGGCTACAACTCCATGGGGTGAGGGTCCCCACTGGGGGGTTTGGCCAGCCTGAAAACACCATCAGCCCCTCACCCAGGCTGGCCAGGAACACCCAGCAGGTGGATATCCCCTGAGGGGTCCCAGACTGTGAGAGGGCATAGGCTGGGCTGAGGGCCCCCCCACCCCTCCATGAGTGTACAAATTTTTGTGCCCTGGGCCCCTAGTACATATATAATTTTAAAAAGATAAATGTTATAGTAAGCACAGATGTGTGTTATACAACTGGTTTTTAACTTTAGAAAAGCAAAAAAATTGCCCTTGGTTATCTTTCCATATGAACCCAAACAAAGTTGCTGCATTACTCACAATAACTTCAAAGTATTTCACTATATGTATACTTACAATTTAATGAGTCACATCTTGGCAAATTTTTGGGTTAATTCCATTTTTATTACTCTAAACATTATTGCATTGAATATGCATAGAATAAATTCCTAGAAGTAAAATTACAGGGCCAAAGGAAATGTACATTTAAAATTTAATAGGGTTACCAAACTGTCTTTCAAATAGGTCGTCCATATTTATACACATACCAGCACATATTTCCATCTACTACCCTTATTGACATGAAATATTTTACTAGTAAAACTTTGTGTTTTGCTAATTGGATACATTAAAAATCATTTCATTTCTCTTAATTTTCACTTATTTAATTTTGAATGAGGCTGAGCACTTGTATTTTCTTCCTTGTGATCTTTCTGTTGCTATATTTTGCCCATTTTCTTACAGGATTTTCCTTTTGGATTGTATGTGTTCTTTATTATGGAAACGAGCTCCTTTTCAGGGTAGCAAATATTTCCTTTGCTTTGTCATTTGTTTATTGAATTTGTTTATAGTGTTTTCTAATGGGGTTGCTAAACTTTGAATCCATTTTCTACAGAAAATTTTGTGAATAAAAAAGTCACAATAGTTCTGTTTGCTGTTATGAAAAGATGAAGGAAAGTACGCCAGGTAAGGCAGACACAAAGAAAGCAATGAAACTGTTCTACATAGAGAGTACCCAGAGAGGAAACGGAGGTTAATTTTCAAAGTGCCTGCCTTTGCTTTCATTAAATCTGTAAGGCAACAGGTCCCTTAGACAGAAGGGAAACCCCGACTATCTTAAAACTGCTGGTTTTTTTTAAAAGCTCTGCCTTTTAAGTTTCACTGGATAACATGAACTAAAATAAAAAGAAAACCTAATCCATAATGTCACATGTACCTCGGTCTCTAAAACAGGTGACCCATTCACCATTCATGAAGAGAAGCTCCACTAATTCATCTTAATAACTGTCTGCATCAGCGAATACTCTCAGTTGTGTATGTTCTGTCATTTAGGAAGTTTCAAGAGCCCTTCAGCTGTATCTTGCCAAATTGCTGATGATCATTTAGGGATTATTAACATGAAGAAATGTCAAATTGGATAATTGGTATATAAAAAGGCTTTAAACTCCCCACAAGCTTATCTGCTCATCAGGTCTCATCAAATGTTCCTCAACAAAGTAGGCAGACGGGCTGTCCTTATTCCCTAAGATACCTTTTCCGCAACAAGCCAAAGCTCGGTTTTAAGATGGACTTGAGAGCCGGCCAATCTCCATTCTATTGTCATATGTAGGTCACATTTTCCCATGATTTTTGAAACATTAATATTAATAGTACAGTGTCATAGAAACATAGAACCTATTCTATTTATTTTTAATATCTTGGGATTTTAAATGTTACCAAATAACATGCAGCAAAATATATGGCTAAGGATTCATTATGGAATGTACATGCATTATGCATAGCCTGGCATATGCAAGTACTCTGAGGCTAAAGGGATCTGTTCAAGTTAATTAACTTAAAAAAACTCACAGATGAGGAGTGTTAGAGCAAGCTATGAAGCATGCACTACAGGAGTTATTTTTGGATAAGACTTCCCAGTGATATTGGAACATATAGGTGTGTCTGACTCATGAATGGCGGATACATTTTATCTCGTGCCAACTCCAGCTACTTCTTAATACTCATCTGGCATGCTATCCTGAAAAGGGGTGGCAAAACTGCTAGCTGTACCCCAAGACCTATTCTTTCCTTCTTTCGTAGTGATAAAATATTTAGCTGGCTATATGTTTACCCAGAATAAAGACTACATTGCAGAATCCCTTTTTAGGTAGGGATGAACATGTGACCAAATATTGGCACATAGGATGGAAGCCAAAGTGGTGTGTATGGCTTCCTTATTGTGCCTTTTCAAGGACGACTTGTGAGTTTCCCTTCGTTGTTTTTCCTGATTCCTTCTGGCCAGAATGTAGATGCAATGGTGAGCTCCCATGAACCCCTGAACACAGAGATGGGCAGAACAAAAGGAAGAAGGAATCTGCATTCTCAACACTGTGAGGTTATCACATCAAATCTGCACTCATGTTCAGAATAACATGTGCCTGAGAAATAAACTCCCATCTCATTTAGGCATCCATTGTGTTGAGTCTATTACAGCAGCAGAACCCCTGTTCTAATGAATGAAATGGGTCTGAGCTATATGAAGGCTCGGTGGAAAGAGTGCCATTGCTAGGTTTGCAATGTTGACAATGGGCAAGGGCCCTGATGGTCTCATGACAACTCTTCCAGTGTGGATATCCAACTTACTCCAAAATGGAAAACTTTCCAAAGAAATTTCATGTAGCTCATACCTTATATCTTCCCTTTGCCATCTGCCTCCCTCTCTGTGCTACTGTTGACCACTTCAGGCTTGGCCTTTCTGTGTTTGATATAAATACAAAGAAATGAGACTGACTTAATCATAAGAATAGAAATAAGTAATATGTATATGCTTTGATATATCATTTATTTATATATAAGTGATTACAATCCTTCAAAATAGTCTCCTGGCTGCTCTGTTATTTCATTGATGCTGCTCTTGCTAAAACATTAAAAAAATTGTTTTTGAAACTGTAAATTCACACATTTCTTATAATAATATGACTGGGTCAAATCACTTAAATTTCTTTCATGCCAACCCAGCATCTCTTTATTGAGCACTTACTATCTGCATTAATATTAGCTTTAGTGTCAGAAAGGTTGGTAAATCTATTAAGGATGTCAATGATACTCTTTACATAATCTATGTCAAATTTCCAGGATAGGTTGACTTCATAATTTAACAAAAGGAAAATACTCAGACATAAAAAGTGTCTACTGCAGTCCTGGGAAATGAGAGACAAATACCAGAAATGAAAGATTAATTTAAAAAATTTTTAAAAATTTTATTGATTTTTTACAGAGAGTAAGGGAGAGGTATAGGGAGCTAGAAACATTGATGAGAGAGAAACATTGATCAGCTGCCTCCTGCACACCTCCCACTGGGGATGTGCCCGCAACCAAGATACATGCCATTGACTGGAATTGAACCCGGGACCCTTCAGTCCATAGGCTGATGCTCTATCCACAGAACTAAACTGGTTAGGGCAAAAGATTAATTTTTAAAGAGCATTGCTTTATGGTGTTTTATCTCATAAATGTATTCATCCAGTCAAGATTCATATTACTGCCTTGCTCCTTTTTTTTCCTAAAATAATTCTCAGTTTTGTATAGATAAAAAAAACCCCTAGAGTTCTATTTGTATTCAATTTTGAAGTCTTTCTTGTACTAGAATTTTGATTTATTAAAATATCCCTTGGGCAATGAATTCTAGGGAGTAGGCTCTCTAGGGGATAAAGTAACCACATTTCCAGGCCTCTGCCTATACCCCCAAATCAGCTAATAATGGTGAACTGTAGGATTTCTCTGAGCAGCAAGCACTCAACAATGGGGAGCTTCACTGTCGAGCACATTTCTAGAGTTACTGAGACTGGAATGTATAAAGCAGAGGTGCTAAGAGCAGGTGCTGCTGAGTTGAAAATTCTGATTTACTTCATGAGTCAGTTCTGCCTGTTAAGCAGGTTGGTGATTCTCTGCAAATGAAAAAGAGCTTCCTTATAGCCATAATGCGGAAAGGTCAACTCAGTTTTGAATACGCTGAGAGCTCTAACATGGACTGATTTTGGTTCTCACCCAGAAGAGTGCAGATTCAGAACATACGAAGTTAGACATAAGGAAGAACTACCCAACAGCATGTGACATGAGGATCTCAAGGAAATACGCTAGGGCTGACACCCAGCCTGTGCTTCACAGGTTGTTAAATATTTTGAATCTCACCAGTGGCTCACTACTGCTGCTGCTTCTGCAAGTCTTTTACCTTGGAAAGGCGTGGCCCTGCTGAATCAGCTATTAGAAATATTTGGGAAAAACAAACCAAAAAACAAACAAATAGAAAATTCAAGGAAACAAACATAGCCAGAGCAGTGTTTCCTAAGGGGTATGATTGCCATTTGGGCCAGGTGAGTCTTCATGTGAAACTTCCTGGCATGTGGTAGAATATTAACACTCCTGCCTCCTCTCCAGTGCCATTCAAGAGCACCTGAAATTGTGTCAACCTAGTGGAGGATTACTACAGCCATGTTAAGAATTATCACCAAGAAATGGTAGTAAGGGAGCTAGGGTATAAATGGTGCCGTCATGAGTACTTCTTTCTAATTATGGAGATTTCATTGAAATGAAATGCTTTAAATTAGTTATGTCAGCTCACAGAGATGAACTTAGTATTTTATTTTATTATTATTTTGAATCCTCACCTAAGAAGATTTTATTGGTTTTTTTTAGAGAAAGGGGAGGGGAGAGAGAGAGAGAAAGAGAGAGAGAGAGAGAGAGAGAGAGAGAGAGAGAGAGAGAGAGAGAGATATTATTTGGTTGGCTCCTACATGTGTCCCAACTGGGGATCAAACCTTCAACCTAGGTATGAAGGTTTGACCAGGAATTGAACCTGCAAGCTTTCAGTGAATGGGATGATGCACCAACAAACTGAGCCACACTGGTCAGGGCATGAGCTTTTTAAAATAAAATCTCATATAACCAATTATAGTTTACCACTGTTGACTCACTCTGTTCATTAGAATGTTTATGGGGCTCATCTATCATACAAGCCTGTGGAATGGGGAAATATTTGTTCCCATAATAAGGTTTAACATCTCAGGAATGATAGCGTATACTGCTGAGAGACAATATTATTATCATTATTTTTGTTAGTTTGTGTGAGTATATACACAGTCATAAATGAATAGGTGTGTTGGTTTAGGGACTGAACAATAAAACATGGTTTCCAGCAAACTCTAAATAGCAATATCCTCAAATATCAGATTTAATTATGTTTTGTGAATTCTGCAATCATTTCTGCTACTTGTTTACTTAGCAATGCCAAGCCCACTTTAATCTGCTGCTTTAGAGAAAAGTATCCTTGGTGGCTTCTTCAGATGAGGCCTCACTCTAATGTCAGTCGTTACAAAGGGGCAAAGGAAGAGCAGAGCATTTTCTCTTTCAAGAAAATCCTGACGGTAGTGAAAGCACTGGTTAAGGAAATCTAAACCTACCAGATACTCTTATCAATTAATGTCACAAAATAGGTATGCCTGTAACTGCTGTATCTATGATGCCTTAGACTATGAATCTAGTCTGACGCATATTCCAGTTTATAGTAGGAAGATGATAAGGTCAGAAAATTCTAGTCTTATAAGGAAATATCCTACAACTGAAGTTGACGTTCACACTACACTTAGACATGTAATCCAAATAAAAATTTGCATTCAGTCAAATCTAAAATAGAATTCAAATACAACAGAGTAACACTTTAATCAAACTTAGCCCAAAGAGAGCTAGATTCGTCTTCTTTCCTCATTTTATTCACCTTTTTGAATAAAGTGCTAATTACAAGAAAAAAAAGCTGATATTGGACCAAATCTAAACTTTTAAGATATAGTCTGGGCCAATTCACATTTAGCACAATATCTGACACCTCCAAGTAGAGACTCAACAATCCTGACTGACATTCATTATGATTACTCCAACACACAGGAATAGCCTGAATCTCTAAAGAAAGATTAAATTTTCTCATTATTCTCTATTTGTTCAGGCAGGAGGAATAACACAGTTTAGAATATGTTTTTAGAATCTATTTCCAATATAGAAAAAAACAAAGGAGTGTTCTGGTTATTGCTGCAATGACTGAGACTGTAAATCAATCACTCTTCAATAAGTAACGTGAGCAGAGGCTGGATGACATGCTCCAGAATATAATTGTGAGCCTCATTTCCCCCTTCGGACT
This sequence comes from Murina feae, assembly GCA_004026665.1. Taxonomy (NCBI): domain Eukaryota; kingdom Metazoa; phylum Chordata; class Mammalia; order Chiroptera; family Vespertilionidae; genus Murina; species Murina feae. The sequence goes on along the minus strand of PVJC01005844.1, from coordinate 6,932 downwards.
CAAGGATGCTCAGCTTCTTAACAAAAAGAGCCAGTTTTCATGTGTGGTAGAGATATTCTGATGAACATGCTAGACTCTGATGGGCTTAGAACGAAAGGGCCTAGGCCTCAGGTTGGCACCGATGGCAGTCAGGCCACATAAACATGGGACATGGCTTCCCGCCGGGGGACCACAGTGCCCCGACGTCAGAAAGGCACCCAATCTTTCTGGAGTGCCACATGACAGATCCTTCACTCGCTGACTCATTCACTCACACTACTGTGAGGGAGTATCGTCCCTGGGTCACGGTTGCACAAATAAAAATCTAAGAGAAATATGGTATTTTGTCTAAGGTCACAGCCATGATGATCTGAACTTCCAGGTCTCCCTGCCACTGTCAACTTATTGTCACTGGTGATAAACAAAGGTCTCCGTTTCCCCCCAAATGTTATATTCTTAACTCTTGAAAGAAAGCCACAATTTCTGGGGATTTTCTAATCTTCCTTTTCAAGAATTGCTGGGCAATATTTAAATGGCTTTTGGCCTGCCAAGAGTACAGCTAGGAAAAGGTCATTGAAAAGGCCATTGTCAAATTTTCTGGATACATTTTGGAATGAAATAATAAAATTTTAATTTTTTGAAAAAATTTTTAAAGAGTCCTTAGATAATGTTTGCCATTATGTTGTCACTGAGTTAAGGAAATACTGAGTTAAGGAAATATATATATATATATATCCTTCAGGAGATGTCGTAGAGCTGGTTTCAGCTAATCCCACAGGCCAGGCCAAGGGACCCTACTGGTGCAGGGGTGCGCGAGCGTGCGCGCGCACACACACACACACACACACACACACACAGGTAGATGTAGGAATGTGCTAAGTTGATTCAACTTGTGTGAATATGTGAACATCAATAAAATAAGTAGGAGGTATTGTTCACTTTGTTCACTATGGACTTTTGCTTATTTTAGTTCAAGCTTAGTATATGCGATGTTTGGCAATACTAACTAAAGGTTTGGGTCACTTTTGATAACTCACTTAACCACCTCTCTGTATGTCAGTCTGGTCTTTTAGATGAATGGTTGTATATTCTCATGACTGTCAGCCACAGCATTGCTTTCATCCATAGACACTTAGGATAATACTCTTTGGATATGTGTATATAGAGTACATACAGCCTCTCTCTCCCTCTTTTGTACTTGTCTGACAAAATCCCAGCGTGTGCTCAAATCAACCCTATGCTTCTTCTACTACTCAAACTGAACATGGGTAGAAAGAAAACACACAACCCCGATGATTCATGACACTTTAAACTCTTGGTCACAAATATCAAATGGGTCTAAAAACCCATCTGATCTTCCCACCAGAAAATGCTCCATCCTACCCACACCTGCACCCAAATACTCTGCCTTCACTTCTGCTACACAGGATAAAATTATCCCTGTTCTACCTAAGGCTGAATTTTCAAGTGTGCACTGAATCTCACCCCTACCCTCCTTCTTAAAGACCTCATTCCAATTCCCCTGAGAATGATCCTTAACTCCCTTTTCTTTTCTATAAAACATACTCATTAGACTCTAACCTAGTTTCATTATTTTAAGAATTCAATGGTATCTTTATGGATGGCCATGCAACATCCTTGATGTGTCTATTCTTTACCCCAAATGCTCAATTCATCAGCAAGTCCTCTTGAGCTCTACCTTCAAAATATATTCTAGGACAAAAATGATTCCACTTTCACAAGGTACCTAGAATAGGCACATTCATGAAGACAGGAAGTAGAACAGTGGTTGCAGGGTCTGGGCAGAGGAGGGCATGGGGAGAGAGTGTTTAATGGGTGCAGAGTTTCAGTTTGGGGATGGTGAAAAAGTTCTGGGGATAGAGAGAGAGCCTTGCTTTTTTGCACAATAATGAAATGTACTGAATGCCACTGAACTTACACTTAAAATGTTCAATTTTAGTATAATTTTAGTATAATGGTAAATTTTATATATAATTTGTTACATGAAAAAAAGATCAGTTAAGGAAAAAATATTTGACTATAACCACTTTTTGCTACCTCTACTGCTGCCATCCTAATTCAAACCACTGCCGTCTCTCATGTCCACTATTGCAGGTGCTTCCATTAAACCATAAGGGAGCTCTGGTAACTTACCAGATCCAAGTTCTGTTAGAATAAAATCCAGCTCCTTACACAGGTCTTCTTGCTCTTCACTGAACACCTGAGGCCTTTGTCCCTGCTTTCATTCTCCCCAGAATGCTCTTTCCATGGCTGACTCCCTAATTTCAGGTCTCTGCTTACACATCACCTCCGCATAGAGGCCATTCCTGACCACCTAATCATACATGCACACACACATGTGCACATATGTCCACATTCACCTATCTTTCTGCTCTATTTTCTCTTAATAGTGCTTTTTACTACCAAGCATCACATATTTACTTGTTTACTTATTTAGTTATTTCTCTGTTTGCCCCTCTTGACTTAAGCTTGACGAGTTGCCTACTGCTGCTATTCCAGACCTTCCCCATGACTGGTACAAAATAAGAGTTCAAGAAATACTTGTTGACTAAACGCATGATCGCGATGGTTTGAGGCTTTGCATGTTAAATGTGAAGTTAAGAAAATTGCAGATGGAAGAGTGTTCCAAAGCAGGCAACTGCTCACATCTGAAAGGATTCCCCTTTAAAAACAAAGCCCTTCAATGAGCATTGATGGTACTCAGGACAGACTATCAGCAGCAGGAAGGAGTGGAGGGAGGAGAGAGATGAGACCATAGAGGCCAGCGTAGTATACATATGGAAGACACTGTGCTTGTAACATGCTATTACAGATAACTGGCATGTTGATAAAAAAAAAAAAAGGTTTAAAGGTCTCCTGAGCAGGATTCACTGAATATTTAAGGAAAATACTCTTCAGAAGATTCTATCATTATGGAGGAAAATAGACTTGCTGAAAGGTTACTGTGGCATGCAGGTTACACCTGGAAGCATGAGGAGGTATGAGACTTAATGAAGAAATACTGTGTATATATTCAGACATCCTGAGTGTGATGGGTGGGGGACAGTATTCATGTGGTAGAGTGGGATAGTGTATGACGGTATAGTGTCTAATTATCAGGAGAGTAAATTAGGGGCTGACCAATTAGAATAGAACATCCTTTCCTTGGGCAGCCTGTGAGGCACTCCTTAGCTGGTGTATAATTTATACAATCACACCTACCTCTCCTCCTCACACTACTGACTGACTGTCTCAGCCGCCACCAGGGGCTGACATAATGACACGACTGGCTCGTCTGGAGAGATTCTGTCTCATTATTGAGCCAAACTTGAGTAAATTTGTTCCTTGTCTACCCTGCTCTCTCCTCTTCAGGTCACTCCCAGGTAGGCTCTCATCCTTAATCTGAGGGTGCAAAAAAAGTAATGCTACAGCCTATAGAAAACTTAAACAGATAACACTGGTTACATAACATTTACCCATTCTATCGAATATTAGAGTAACATTCAATTTTAGGATAGCAAAACCTACTACCCCTTGCTTATATACTTTATTGTATTTTCTAGTCTTTTCTCCTTTTTTTTTTTTCCTTTCAAAAGATGTTTACTTCAGGATAATATCATGTTTTCCCTTTCCAAGGACAGTTGAGGATTCATAGATAGAAGAGAGTTTACTAATACAATTTTCATTTCAGGCCTACACCAAAATTTATTGTTCTACACTTCCCTATGGAAAGGATGACGGTATGAAAGTTGACTGCCTAAACAGCAGCAGTCCCTCAAAACTAAGACCAGAAAGGAGAGAATAAGAAAAAGAAGTTGTGGTCTCGTAGGCTGAACATCCCCGTCCAGGGAGAAAGGTGGTTATAGCAAAGGAACCCCTCTTGTTATAACCCAGATGCAGAGAAAAGGCTAGAGAAGGGAAAAGCCATTTGGACAAGTTGAATCACATTATACTGAACTTTGGAGAACTTATCCAGCCAGAGAGAACTTTCTTCTTATTTGGAATTGCAGGCTTTGAAAGTTCAATCAATTCAATTCGCGTTTCCCTGATGGGACACACAATGGATGACCGCAAAGTCTGAGCCTGCCGAGGAGCCTCGCATGTTACTTTGTGAAAACAAATTGAATTTTATTTTGTGGGAAGAGACAGGAGATTCTTTTCATAGCTCTCGCACATGGAAATGCCAGGCACTTCGTAAGCAGGGGAGCAGTGCGGTTGTTACAATGCTACCCTTCACAGTTAAGACAAAGGTGTACACGAGAAGGCATAGAACACAGAAATACGGAAGAGAGAACTTTAGTGTAACCATCGGATACATATCATGTGGTATGCATATATCTAAATACACGTACCAAGAACCATGAATGAATACATATGAGACAGAACTGAAGTTTCATCAAGATGGTTACACACGTGTTTTTGTTTAGAGAACATCAGTTCTCTTGAAATACCTTCACACAGCCATATCTGTGCTAAGATCAAAGCTGAATATTTTTTTTCTAGCTATCAAAAATAGCAAAATAAATAGAAACAATTTCCCTAGGGTGCCTTTCCTCCTTAAGAATATTTTGTGTAAAAGATGTAGGAAAAGTTTGGAGAGAAAAGCTCATCTGCATCCACAAACCCCAGAAGGGGCTGAACTTTTCATGCCTGATAATTGAGATGGAGTCTGCTAATCAAGTGTGCGATCCTTTCTCAGGCCTCCGATCGTCCTCTAGACAACTTCCTCTAATTCTAACCACTGGCCCAGGAGAAATCATAATGATCCGTGTTCGAAACTTGCTCAAGTTTTCATAGTATTTTTGCATGCTGTACTTAAAGTTATTCCCTTCCAACACACTTCTGAGGAGGCATGAGAGTGGGAAAAGTAGCTACTTACTTGTGTTTATCTTCTGGAGCGAAATATGCTTTTCCAGCTGTCTCCTGAGTTTCACCTCCGCTCCATATTTCCCGGTGGTCCCGTTGTCAGCCAGAATGAAGTGGGAATGCATGCTGTTGAGAACAGTGAGCTTGCTCATGGGATTGGACATGGTCTGATATGGCCGGACAACCTGTAGGATTTCAAAGGGAAGAGGCAGAAGTCAGAGAAAAGAAAGCAGCATTTTAAAAGGAGAAATGGGCAGAGAGAAGAGAAAGAGAAGGAAAATCAATCCTTTGGGCAGTGAAAACACAGTCTACTTCCTCTTCCTAATACTAGTTGGGACAGAAGCAAGATATGTGGTGAATGTTCTATGTGAAGCAAGATTATGCTGAAAGAATTATGTTTTTATTTATTTACTAGATGCACACAGAACTAGAGTTTGTGCTTTCGCTGTACACAAAATTTGGCACGTGAAGGATTGTTTCATTTTGAAGTCGATCTTTTATTTTTCGAGGAACTAAAAGTAATTTTTAAATTTAGTTATTTTGTTTCTTTCTTTCTCTTCTCTATCATATGCATACTCTAATAGACACAGCAATGCAATGATGATTCTGGAGAATGGTGAATGCTGGGGGTTGGGGGGAGTGAATTTCTCTGTCAAGCCTATTCAATAATCTGAAATTCTGTTATTTTAGATCCACACCTTATTTAAGTGGAAATAAACGTTGAATGAAAAACAACTGCCTCATGAGATGAATATGAATCAGGCTCAAAATGATCATCACTGTCTTATTTTTTGTTGTCATTATTTTAACTTCATGGCAAATTACACTTAAAAAAGAACAATTCTTAGTGTGGTCTTTCAGATTTTTTACTTAAAAGGAAAGCAAAACCTATTGTGAGTTAGCTGCTTTACTTACATTATCTATGTTCTTTGCAACAATCTGACAAGGTAGAGGCTGTTATATTTATTTTGTAAATGAAGAAACAGGTAAAGTAATTTTTTAAAGAGTTCACTGCACATAGAACCAGAATTCACACCCAGGCCTGCTTGATTCCAAATCTATGCTCAGTCCCCCTTACCACACTGCCTCTACACAATGGAAACAATGTGTATTGCTAAAGTACTTACATAGAAACTTCCCTCAAGACCATGAAAAGGAAGACTCAACAAGTTCACTGTCACCTGGTGCCATTACGTTTTCCCTGCATTGAATCATTGAAATTGACAGGACAGAAATACAAACTATGGGGTTGTTATTTCCATGCCTTTGTGCAGTGTGTACATTACCTATGAAGGTGAGATGTTATTCAATATGTAATAACTCACCATGAAAAAAGGTGTAGTAGGATTGAGTGGTTAGTTAAAAGGAATTTCAAACTAGCTTAACCAAGAAAGTCTGCAATAGTAACGATCTCACACAAATCTTTTTTTTTCAACCTTGATGCTTATTTTGCAACTTTCCATTTCTATGTGTCTAGCAATCACAATCTACTGAATAAGAAGTGAATGAATGAATAGTACAACTTGAGACAGACATGCTTTTGTTCAAAATAGGAAAAAAAGGCTTCTCTTTTCTGAATTGTTTGGGGGTTTATCTCATCTTAAGTTAAAATGTATACTTCTGAGCTTTTGAAGTATGCTGCATTTCTTTTAATGTCTGTCCTTTTTGTTTATGTAGCATTAACATAACATTAATTCATTGCTTCGTTTCAGTTGGCTCTTTTTGATTAAAGCCCAGGACGTTTGAGCATTGTTTCCAGCAATCACATGGGTGGTATTCAATTACTTCTTTGTCTGCATTACTGAGTGAGAGTCCCCCCTAAATACAGAGACAATGGTTGGCTAACTCCATCCTGAGCTCTTCATCAGTGGAAGAGCAGGTCACTTGTGGTTGAAATTCCCATTCTGTTGTTATTCATTTTTGATCATAAAACATTCATTCTACATCAGAGTGGATGTTAATAAATATTAATGCATGGTTGAATGAGGCTTAGCAGAATGACTTTTCCCCCTTCTTAAAGTGCCTCTGCATGGTGCTTTCGGACAAAAGAAAATGCTTTAGTTACGGTGCTCCCTTTTCTAACAGCA